>JACVVK020000021.1:1197500-1350000 GCA_018292915.2 Batillaria attramentaria
CACAGAAGCACGCGTCCGTGTACTGCATTCAGAGATTCACTAATAATTAAGATAGACTAGATTGATCGTTATTGGTGTGTGTGCGTGCGTGCGTGCGTGCGTGCATGCGTGCGTGCGTGTGTGTGTGTGTGTGTGTGTGTGTGTGTGTGTGTGTGTGTGTGTGTGTGTGTGTGTGTGTGTGTGTGTGTGTGTGTGCAGGGACATGTGCCAGAAGACTCTCGTTATTGGTGTGTGTGCGTGCGTGCGTGCGTGCGTGCGTGCATGCGTGTGTGTGTGTGTGTGTGTGTGTGTGTGTGTGTGTGTGTGTGTGTGTGTGTGTGTGTGTGTGTGTGTGTGTGTGTGTGTGTGTGCAGGGACATGTACCAGAAGACTCTGGCCATCGCCCAGGACATGATGCCGGGCGGTCACTGGGGCTACTATTTCAACCCACGCACATGGGCAAACGAGAGAAACACCATCAACGTCAACAACCTGTTCGTAGCCGCTGTTACTGTTGCACTTGTTGTTGTTTACATGCTCTTTGTGGAGAGGGGTGTTCACTACAACTGAAGCTAACGCCTTAACTTTGAATATAGTAACGCACGCACGCACGCACACACAAAACTAGCACGCACACGCACGCGCACGCGCACGCTCACGCACAAAAACGAACGGTGGCTGGAGTCAGTACCATCTCTCTTGCAAGCAAATCTAATTGTGATCTGAGAGACGATGAGGAGTGGGTGGGTGGGTGGGGTTTTGGGGGTTTAACGTCCTTTTCCACCACGTACGGGTGATATCAAAGACGGCCGAGAGACGCTGAAAACTGGCAGGCACCTAGTAAGCCGCTGAATGCTACTGTGGTGAAAACAGTATCATCTGCGTGTTTATGTAAGATCCATCGACTACCGTTCATGTCCATTCAGTGCTTTTTCTGTAATACGAAACAGACCTACTAACTGAACTCAGGTCGAGCAACTCCCAGTGTGTCCAAAATGCATTTCGCACAGACGCTACCGCTGCTGGCCTGGGTCAATCGTCTTTTCGAAATCTATTTTAGAGTTCTAAAATAATGTTGCCAGTGACTCCATAACTTTTATTATGACCTCTGCGGCCTGCCCGAAACTTGAATTTGCCGCGGACTTGACCACAAATCGCTTCAGCAGCTGGCCCGCGCTTCCTTTGTTAGACCTGAAGCATGCGGTAACCGTGCAGTTTGGTTCATATTAATTTTTAGCAACGACAACCTGGACGAGGTTCAAATTTTGCACACACCTTCATAAAAATCATGTTTTTGTCACAATCATGTTTTTGTCAACCCTGGGCGGGGGAGCCAGGATAGTCGAATGGTAGAGCGTTGGACTTACAATGCTCGGGTCGAGAGTTCGAATCCCGGCCAGATATTTTTTCTCGTTGCCCCGTCTTTGATATCACCCATACGAGGTGGAAAAGGACGTTAAACTCCTAAACACACACACACACACACACACACACACACACACACACACACACCCCAGGGCGATCTGTGATATTAGGCAATTAACAGGGATGTCCCTTTAATGTCTCAATACGCACAAACGAACACAGAACAGCGTACAGAAAACTTTTCATCGAATGCGCTGAATATGTGCTTCAGAATCACTTATGCCACAATATAGCGTGTGAGACCATTGCGATGACTCTGTCCGGCGTATAAGTCGTTGTAGAAGTATACCGCCTACTGAGTCTGAGCAGACGAGCCGGGCTGGCCAAATGGTAGAGCGCTGGACTTCTAATGCTCGGGTCGTGAGTTGGTATCCCGGCTGGGGCCAAATATTTGTGCTGGTCTTTTCGTCGTTGCCCCGTCTTTGATATCACCCGTATGTGGTGGAAAAGGACGTTAAACCCCCAAACACCCATCCACCCTGAGCAGACGACGTCATTTGGTTGCGGCCTGAGGACCAGCTAGACGGCGCTGACTGGTTGCTATTTCCAGACTTTGCTTTGTCGCGTCCCGGTCTGTTCAGGAATGGACCGCAGGCTCAAAGAAAGTCGTATTTTTTGAAATATTAGAAGTCACGAAACGGTCAATGGTCCTTCTACCTGGCACACAACATCAGGGTCCGTATATAAAACTCGAGGTTAATTTAACCCACGGCTACGGGCCTAACCCAGACTAGGACAAAAGAATCCCCAAAACAAAATTAAATAAAAAAGGAAGCGAAGAAAGGGTGGGTGGGTGGGTGTTTGGGGATTTAACGTCCTTTTCCAGAAAGACAAAAATCCTTCTATAACGGGATAGGCACCTTGCTGGAATGGACCCGCTTCCTGATTTAAAACAAAACAACAACAACAACAACAAAACCCAGCAATTTTAACCCTAGAGCTAGTTTAGGTCGAGGTTAGACTCTAACCCGGGGCTAAACTCCCTAACCCCGACTTTTACATGCGGGCCCAGAGCTCCAAAAGCGGCAAGCTTTCCATCTCAGCGGAGTTACGAACATACAGGCTTTACAATAATATGGACGAGCATTCGGCTCTCTTCATTTTGCAGGATGTCATGGCTGTGGCATCAAAGTACAGGCCTGTACCCGAGTATTTACCTGAGGCACCCCGATAAGCAGCCCGTGGACAGTATGGCGGCATGGGTGACGAGTGTAGTGAAAGAGTCGGTAAGGATCCAGGCCAAGTTCACACAGCCGAACACTCCCATCGTTCCCTTCAGCCTCATTCAGAACAACCCCTTCGACTTCTTCAACAAGGTTAGGACAATAATTATGACACCCATATAGCGCTGTTTCACACGTGCTTCTTGGCCAACTTCATATTCTGTCACCCAAGGCAACTGGCGCCTTTGGTACAAATAACTAATAGCTTCCTGGGCATGTAGTCAGAATTTTGCTAGATATAGTACATAGTAGATATAGTACATAGTAGATATAGTACATAGTAGATATAGTACATAGTAGATATAGTACAGAATTGATGCACCTTGTTAAGTTTGTGCGCAGAATTAAAAATACGGGCAATCTGGGGCTGTTTGTTGACTTTCTTAATAAGTTTCGCGCCGGATAATAGTGAAAACAGTGAAAAATGAGCCTGGCATGTGGACTTCTTGTATTCATACGCGGCCGGCACAAGAGCTACTATACGACAGAGGAATGACGGGGTAGGTGGTCGCTGCTAGCATTGCCGGCAAAACAGTGGAATATTGGAAGTAAATTTTGTTTAATTTACCCTACACATGAGTCTTTGGCCGCTGGATTTTTGTGATTTTTTTGGTGTGACTTTTGTGCATGTGGTGTTATGCGCAGCCTAATGTCTAATAGGAATATATAGAATTTTTCTTTGAAATCCGTATCTGTGTTGTGCAGCCTGTATTTAGCCTCACAGAACACCAGGTGTTTCGGCCAGAGGGCATTTCAGTATCAAGCCCCTTTTGTCTGGAATTCTTGTTCCCTCTGCCTCCGCAATGCTCCTACTCTACTGTCCTTTAAATCTCAGTTAAAAACTTACCTGTTCCAAGTTGCCTATGATTAACTGTATGTATGCATCTCTCGGAGTGGGAGTTGTGGTGTCCAAGCTGCCCATAGCCAGTGTGGGTGCAGTGCGGCATGGCTGTGCGTGCGTGCGTGCGTGTGTGCGTGTGTGTGTGTGTGTGTGTGTGTGTGTGTGTGTGTGTGTGTGTGTGTGTGTGTGTGTGTGTGTGTGTGTGTGTGTGTGTGTGTGTGTGTGTGCCTGTTGTCGCTCTGTGTGTTTCTCATACATGTGTTGTATTTATGTTTTTATATCTTTGTTCTTCATAATTTATATATGTTAATCTTAATGACACTTTGTAAAGCGCCTGGAGCCCACAGTGGTGGGCATTTCGCGCTATATTATTATTATTATTATTAACACATAACTTGTCCACACTGTATCTGCAACGCAGCAGATAGAGAGAAATTCCCACTGTGCCAGTGACTGCTTCTACTCATCAGAGGTCGAAAGGGGGAAATATAGTTTGACACACAACCAAACTTTGACTTATACATTTTGGAGTGCTTGTTCAACTCATCAGTGAAAAATTAAGTCATACAGAGAACAAGTTTGGCCGAGAGAGAGAGAGAGAGAGAGAAAGAAAAAAATCTTGATCATAAAGCGTGTTCGATGCAAGGGGCATCCGTGAGTTCTTATTTCTTTTGCAGACTTTGGCTTGTTAATTTTGAAGTGCTTGTTCGACTCCTCCGTAGAAAATTTAGTCATACAGAGAACAAGTTTGGCCGAGATTGAAAAAAAAAAATCCTTGACTCATAAAGCGTGTTCGGTATAAGGGCACCCGTGAGTTCTTGTTCCTTTTGCAGACCATCCTTGAGGTCGCCATCGGCTTGCCTGCCGAAATGGGAGCGTCTGGAGTGATACTGTGGGGGAGTTCAGCTCTATACCGTCAGGCCGGCCAGTGCAAGAGACTCCAGACTTACGTGCGCGACATCTTGGGGCCCTACGTGCGTGACCTGACTGACTTCATGACGGACTGCAGTCAGCAACTTTGCGGGGGACATGGGCGGTGAGTAGTCTATATAATTTTATAAATACTCATCACATTAAGTCGGGGAGCCGGGATGGCCGAATGGTAGTGTGCCGGAACTTTCAATCCTCGGGTCGTGAGTTCGAATCCCGGCTGGGGCCATGTATTTGTGCTGTCCTTTTTCTCATTGCCCCGTCTTTGATATCATCCGTACGTAGTGGTGGAAAAGGACGTTAAACTTCTAAAACAACCACCCATCCACCCATCCATCCATCACATAAAGTCAGAGATCACTTGCAAAAACGTACACATAACTAAGACAGTGACCACTTGCAAAAACGTACACATAAGTGATAACACAATGAAGACTGAAAATAATGACACATCGCCTCGTTGTGCCTCAATGTAATCCTAACGTTTCCATAGCACTTCCCATCGACAAGGTTCCACTGCCGGCTCGGGTCGTGCGTTCCATTACCGGCTGGGAGCTTTTTACTGCTGGTTCCTCTATGCCCCGTCTTTCATATCACACCCTACGTGGTGAGAAAGGGCGTTAATTTAAACCCCATAACAACCATCCAACCAAGCCAAAGTTCCACGATGGCTCACTGGATTCAATCGGTACTGTCATGGCGAACTTTCTTTGGGAGCCTACCGGCGTCTCCCATCCCTGTACCGGCGGCCGGACCGCGCTTCTCTTGACCCCTCCAACGACGCCCAAATCGGGATAACCGCGGGAACCGAGCCGAGCTAAGTGGTACACAGACTAACTCGGGAACCTCGTCCTCTTAGCCACGTGACTGGGGTTATACACAGACCCGCAGCGTGCATGCATTTTTCGTGGCAGCTTTTGTGCTCTGCCACAAAAAATGCATGCTTGTTGCGACAAGGGAGACAACTCATCAGTGCAGGCAATAATCTCTAAACAGGCTGAAAATGTACTGACTGTGCTCACTGATGGCGAATGCGACAGTTTTCACCGCTTCTGTGCACACTGTGAAATAACACGGGGACCTCAAAGTTGTTCGCAACTGTCCACTTTCCTTGTCACCGAGTATTTTTGCTTTTTCCTTCTTAGGTATCACTTAGCTCGGCTCGGTCTCGGTTAGCCCGGGGGAGCCGTGATACTGAGCCGAATGGTAGAGCTTTGGACCCTAAAAATGCTCGGCTCGTGAGTTCGAATCCCGGCTGGGGCCAAATATTTGTGCTGGCCTTTTTTTTCTTCTCGTTGCCCCGTCTTTGATATCACCCTTACGTGGTGGAAAAGGACGTTGAACTCCCAAACACCCACCCACGCACCCCGGTTAGCCCGATGTGGGCGTCGTTGCAGGAGCCAAGAGAAGCCTCCCAGTTTACAATTTACCGTTCTTCCTGTTTTGTGTAGCTGTGTTCGGAATGACCTGGACTTCTTGCAACCAACCAAGACCAGGCCAAAACCTTCCTCGGAAACGTGTGGCACACCACATCCTCGTTTCCATGACTACCATTGTCGCTGCTACAGCGCCTGGGCCGGCACGTGCTGCCAGAGGAAGATCTTGTTGCCATGCCAACAAACACCGGCGGGAGTAAAAACTGAACTGATTGGGAAGTAAAGATTACAATAAAAAAAAGTCACTTTAATGAAGTCAAAATAGTTTCTTATACTGAGATTATATCAATCTGAATCCATTAACAACAACCAAAAACATCCCCCCGCCCCCCCCCCCCCCAAAAAAAAAAACACCAAAAAAACGCAAAACAAAACAAAACAAAACGCAAAACAAAACAAACAAACAAACAAAAAAACAACCCAAACCACCTCCACCAACAACAATTAAACAAACAACAACCAAACCACAAGCAAACAAACGAACGAATGAACGAAACATACTAAGAGTACAAGTCTGAATACGGTTTTAACTGGGCAGCAGTAACCTCATGTTGATATATATGCATGTACACACTTTGCATCTTGAATTTTGGAATTTTTCAGCTTTAAAAAAAAAAAATCTTACTTGAAAACGAGAGACTGCCAGCTTGTACCAAGATTTACCAAGATTTTACCGCTCATGACACATGGGTAGCGTTTTTGTTCGAGTACCATAGAAAACAGCTCAGGCCTCCGGAAAAATTTGGGCAAAGGCATGCTGTAGCCACATGTCACACGAGAAACACAGAAACACCATGTTCGCTGTTTGTTCGGACTAAAACCGCTTCCGAGTGACATCATGATCAGCCTCATACTCGGGCTTGCACTGAGGCACTCGCAGAAAGACTAATCCAAGGGCAGCAACTTGTTTTGGAAAAGAAATTTACGTGCAGTCATTAAGTGTTTGTGTCCCTTCAGTATCACTAACTGCCCCGGGAACACGAGAAAGAATTATAATTACTCAAGTCGAGCCTTGTCAATACAACGCTCAGTATCATCCCACCGACAAAAACCCAAACCCAAACCCAACCCCCACACCCCCCAAAAAGTGACATACCTCCCCCCTCCCTCCCGGGGAGCCGGGGGTGGCCGAATGGTACAGCGTTGGACTTCCAATGCTCGGGTCGTGAGTTCGTATCCCGGCTGGGGCAAAATATTTGTGCTGGCTTTTTCATCGTTGCCCCGTCTTTGATCTCACCCGTATGTGATGGAAAAGGACGTTAAACCCCCAAACACTCACCCCCCCCCCCCACACACACACACGGCACACACTAACACACACACGCGCGCGCACACACAACAACAACAACCAAAAACAAAGCCAACAACAAAATCAAATAGATATGCAAAACTAACAAAAACAAACCAAGAAAACAAAAACAAAACAACAACAAAACAATAACACACACACACAAACACACACACACACACACACACACACAGATCGTCAACTCTTGAAAAGGCAGGGGCTTGTCCCTATGTGAATTCTACTTCTGTGACTTGATCGTTATAGTTTGTGTTTTTTTTATCCAGAGAATTACACTTTGACCGGCAGCGTACGGTAAGACTTCTATCACTGACCACACACAGTACAATCGCTTGACCCGCGAAGGTCAAACAGTTATTCTCTAGCGGTCAAGGCATGCCATGATTGTGTGCGAATCAGCCCGCATGGGTCTTTGATTTTACGCTTGCCTGCGGACAGAGACGGTGGTGTGTACCCAGGGTGGAAATGCCAGCGACAATATTGTGACTCCAGTCTGTCAAGTATTGTACACTTGAATGTACGAGGTACGGTTTCATAACGACTGTAGAAAGTAGGTATACATATATAGGTTTACCCCCGGTATAACGCATCACGGGGATATTGTGGTTTAAGCTCAGTATATGTCGTGTGTGTGTGTGTGTGTGTGTGTGTGTGTGTGTGTGTGTGTGTGTGTGTGTGTGTGTGTGTGTGTGTGTGTGTGTGTGTGTGTGTGTGTGTGTGTGTGTGTGTGTGTGTGTGTGTGTGTGTGTGTGTGTTGTGTCGTATTTTGTGCGTGCGCGCGCGCGTGCGTGCAGTGTGTGCGTGCGTGCGTGCATGTGTGTGTGTGTGTGTGTGTGTGTGTGTGTGTGTGTGTGTGTGTGTGTGTGTGTGTGTGTGTGTGTGTGTGTGTGTGTGTGTGTGTGTGTGTGTGTGCTCTGGGAGTGAGAGATCGTGTGTAACTTTTTCAACAGTTTTCGTGGCTGTCAAATGTTTTCTGGCCAACTGAATACTATGGTTATTAAATATAAATATACTTTTTGTCGATACTACTTGTTTTTTTGTTTGTTTGTTTGTTTGTTGTTTTTTATCCTCCAATCTCAATCACTTCACGGCAGTGCCTGAATCTGATGTGTCGTCCTCGGCGAGTATTCAATGACGTCATTATTATGCAAATCAATAGCGAATGTTATTTTATCGGATTCAAAACTCCCGGACCGATGCTTTTTCAAATGATCAGTATTCTAATTCTATGCCATAACGATAAATTTCTGAAGCCAAAAACAGACAAGGGCGGGCTACAACGCGAAGACTGGTTGCCAATTTCACGCCAGTCACCTTAAAAAAAAAAAAATGCAGTCGCCATGTTTAATATTTGAAGTCCGGATTCACAGGCCTTCAGGTACGAGTTACAGGATTTAGAATAATCCATAAATTGCTGATCTGTATTTTTTCTGTTGTTGGTAATCGAAAAATATGGCTTTCAGTGGACTGATGGGGCTCGTACTTTCTGGAAAAGGAAACCTAAGCAAACAATATTGTCTGCATCGAATTTGTGCCAAAGCTCATTACGATAAACTGGCTGTGGGCTTTACATGGTCATTATCGGCAGGTGTGATCGGAATGCATATATCTGCGTAATTAATGGTCGATCGCAGCTGGTTTGAGCACTGGCTAAATGTTCAGTGGTGTATAAAAAAGATGTCAAAGTCTTGAGTTATGACTGTCACAGTGACACTGTGAGGTCGCTGGTTCCAAACCACTCACTCAGTCTTGAAAAACCGCTGTGTCAAAAAACCGCTGTGTCAAAAAACCGCTGTGTCAAAAAACCGCTGTGTCAGCATTCCTTTTGTTATGCCCTGTTATTAATTTGCTTCCTATTATTCATCTTTCTTCTAAAAAAACAATCAGTATCATTCATTCACTCGTAGGTACAGTTCCGTACAAAGTCGTTGTCCATTGGCACCAGTCAAAACTCACACACGAAAAAGTGACTGCAGCAGCAAAAAATAAACAAGAAATAAACGCGGCGCTCAACGGCTTTTTTCCCCATATAATCAACCTTTACATGCCAGGGATACACATCCTGCAGCAGAAGTGACAAGTATTGTTGGCCGAGCCTTACAACTGCGTCACCGGGTGCCCTGTCACTTTCACCACAGACGTATAGAGATAGACGCACCACGGTGCCGGAAAAGTGACCCCGACGCGCGCCATGTTGCTAGTACCTGGACTGAAGTGCCAGCTGTTTACATAGCGCGCATAGCATTGGCCAGACGCTATCAGCTGTTTACATAGCGCTCATAGCATTTGTCCGCTTTATCTTACGTCACATTTCTGATGACGTCTTTCTAAAGAACTTTGTATTTCGAACGAGGCGTCCTATACACAGAGCCTCTCAGTTCTGGTATTAGTAAGATGGCCGCGATAGCGACACTCGCAAGCAGCGGTGGCAGCGTGCGGCGGTGCGTCTATCTCTTTACGTCTGTGACTTTCACCAGGCGACGTCACTAAAAGTTCTGAGATGACGTCAGATGATGAATTACCCAGAGAGAGACGTCACGTATAAGATAAATTCCAGCATACAGAAACGCTGTCGCCCGACTGCAATAAAAGCAATCCAAGAGTTTTCCTGACATATCCGCCGAACATTCGAGTGTTCTGTTTTGCGCATTTTGCCGGGCTAAGACAGCAGCGTAAGCCTGGCCTGTCGTGCAAGTGCACAGAACTGCTTTATCGGAAAGATTAACATTGCTGCCATGCCCTCGGGTCACGCAGTGGTGCACACAGCACTTAGTGCTAACCGATTACAGCTTGCAGTGGGCCGGTCGGTTGCACTGAACGCGTCAACCGAGCTTCCGACGTCGCGAGTTGCTGGGGCCACCATGACTTAGCAACCGGCGACGCGCCGTGCAGAAGTCGACACACTGTTCGATCTACGCGTGTGTGTCTCTCTTTCTGGGCGCTAGATCCTCCCACCCCCCATGCCTGGGACAGACTGGCGGGGGTAGATAACATCGTACAGACGGTGGGACGACGCATGCAGCCGGACGGACGACTGTAAATTAATGGCTGTTTGACCAACTGGTGCACAGTTTACACGAACTTGGTTGCTGAAAAGAAGACCCATACACACACAAGGGGCACTGCCATCTGAAGCGGACTTACAGGACTGAAACAAGGTTTGGGGTGTTTTTTGTTGAGAACCATCTCTCTGATTTTCGCGGTGTGCTGGTTTTGAGAAAGACGTGCAAGTTGTATGTTGTTTTCCCGTCCGGCTGAAACAAAAGACCCTGCTTATAACAACGTGTAAATACGCAGTTTTGGGAGAGACTAACACCAAAAAAGGGTGATGCTGGTCGACAGTAGACCCACTGGTGCTGTGGCGCGGGAGCCTCAGCCGGGAGGTGGAGGAATCGGGCACGTGTTCTATCTAGGACGGAACGACTCCAAACGCCTGACATGGGAACACCTGGAGACGGTCCGCCTCAAGAAGCTGGGCATCCCCAACCGCTACTCCCGACACTTGGGCAAGGACCTGTCTTTCCTGCAGCAAGGGAGAGACAGGCCTATGTCTCCAGAACACCGCGTGGTACGTCGCTCGCCCATCAGGAAGTCGGCTGACTCGGAAGTGAGCGGATCCGGCGACCGCAGCAAGTCATCGTCCACCAGCAACTCCCTCGCGCCCTTCTACACCATGGCCAAACCGACCTGCGGCTACTTCTTCTCTCGAGAAACCGACAACAAGAAGAAAAGGTTCGGAGTCCCACCCTCAGATCTGGTCAAGTGGAGGTCGTTCGCCCAGTAACTGTCACCTGTCAGCTTGTGATGTGGACTGTCCCTATACCTGTCTTGTCCCACTTTCTGCGTTCTTGTGTCGTGTTCTAAAAAGCAGGAGGCCAAACGCTTTCGTCGTGGAGAAGCTTGTAGCTTGTGTAGTTTGAGGACGCTCGAACTGCGTCAAACTGTAGAAATTTTCTGCGTCATTTCAGTTTCGACAAACCAGTTTGATGTCACCTGAAACCTGTAAACTGTGCTGTTTGTGAACCGTATCCCTGCGTCTCAGCTACTATGGTTGTCTGGAACTGTGAAACTATCTCAGTATCAAGTAAGAAGTGTGCCAGTTTCTGCCAGGTTGCAAAGAATTTACCAGAGATACAATGCTTGGTTACATAACTGAAGAACACACATGTTTTTGGAGTGTCCACAATTACGGCGGTGAGTTTTAACCAGTTTTTGGCCCTACTGTACTCAGTTCCATCTCTACCAGAATCCTTTACAGTGGGGTGTCCGATACGCAGCTTTTCCCCCCATACTAACGAAAGCCTTAAAATGCAGATGGAACGTACAGTTTCAATTTGCAAAGTTACCATATCCATCTTCACAACATGTGCCGCTGTTACGGAAACTGTCAATGAGAACGTACAGTTTCAATTTGCAAAATTACCATATCCCTATTCACAACCTCCCATGTGCAGCAGTTACGGAAACTGTCAATGAGAACGTACAGTTTCAATTTGCAAAGTTACCATATCCCTCTTCACAACCTCCCGTGTGCCGCTGTTACGGAAACTGTCAATGAGAACGTACAGTTTCAGTTTGCAAAGTTACCATATCCCTCTTCACAACCTCCCATGTGCCGCTGTAACGCAAACTGTCAATGAGAATTACACTCTGAGTCCCCAAGTGAAGCGAACGCCATTTTGTGGTGCTGGGCCTGTAAATTATGCACAAGTAATCAGATCCGAACGGTGGCTCGCCTGTTACGCTCCAGATTTGCACTGTGCGAAGTAATTAAGTCACTGAATGGTTACCACCGACTGAATTATTCAAACCAAAACGGATCCAGTATCGTGGACTGTTCCATGCGAGGCAAGGAAAATATCAGATCAAGAACAAGACAGGAGCAACACAGGCAGTGGGAATGAAAAAAAAAAAAAAATCTTCCATTCCAAAAACACGAACTCTGTTGTACATTTTTAACAACTGATACAAAAATCGTAAAAGGCGCGGCATCAGAGAGATAAGCCTATGATATGATACACAAAAATAGTGTTGTGTGTTTATGTTTGATGTTGCTGGCGGTGATGTTGTTAGTCGTAGCTGTTGTGTTGTTGCTGATGATGTTGTTAGTGTGCATTTGTTCGTCAACGTGTAAGATCCGAATATCGAATTTCTATATGAGCGTATAAAAACACCACATTCTTATCCAAGTCAGTATTGGAAAACACTCAATCAGTATTATGCCTGTGTCGATATCTACACTAAATCTTTTATGCAATCCTTGACAGCTTTGTAGGGTGTGAAGCGATTGCCAGGGTGCGGGCATTGTGTAACAGCAAGATGTTTATTGTACAGGAGCACTTGAGCAACCACATAAAACATTAGGTCACTTAATGAGCACGTAGTACGGCTATATTAAGCTCTCTCTCTCTCTCTCTCTCTCTCACACACACACACACACACACACACACACACACACACACACGCACACACACACCACACACATACACACGCACACGCACACACGCACGCACGCACGCACACACACACACACACACACACACACACACACACACACACACACACACACACACACACCACACACACACACACGGACTTTATAAAACAGTATTGTTGCATGTTTGTACATCACTGATATCATGCCACGCCTTTATTTTCCCCCGGATGAATCCCTTATTCGTGTTCACATTCACAACATATAAAGGAGCACCCCCCAGTACTTTCAGTATTATGATGATTTCAACAAGAAATCAAAATAGTGCAAAACAATGGTTTACAACCACTGTCAGTATTCTTGTGTGCGTATTGTTTTTTGTTTGTTTGTTTGTGTGTTTTTTTTTTAAATTCTTTTACCTTATGTTACTGTGTGCTATTTCACACTTGTAGCACAGTCACCGCTTGTCATTTGTTTTTGTTGTTTTTTTCAAAAAAGATTTATCACATTTCTTTCTTTATGCAACTCACTGTCTTTCACTAAAAATTCCTTGTGCATTCTTTTCTTAGTTTCTTAGTTGTTACCCTGTGTGCTGGTGGATGATATATTTTTTTAAATCCGAACGCAGACTTGGTTATTTTGCTTTGTTGTATACTTGGTAGAGTGCATTTCATTATATGAACAGTATTACATATCGACAACAATCAGTATTCTTTATCCACAGCCTCTTGTTATTCTGCGTAATATTTTCTCCGGCACTGTTACAATATCGATTTGTTGTCTATACCGTTAATGACGGATGGAACTGTATTTTGAAAATCGAGCTTTTTTTTTAAACAGTATATTTTTTTTAGTGCACGCAATCATTTTTCCTGCACATTCATTGTCACAGGTAAAGCGTGTTGAATTCGTAATAAATAGTCCATCTATTTTATTAAGGTATTGTGTGTTCACCTTTTTGCACTGCAAGTGTGTGTGTGTGTGTGTGTGTGTGTGTGTGTGTGTGTGTGTGTGTGTGTGTGTGTGTGTGTGTGCGCTTATTGTTGGAGTGTGTGTGTGTGTGTGTGTGTGTGTGTGTGTGTGTGTGTGTGTGTGTGTGTGTGTGTGTGTGTGTGTGTGTGTGTGTGTGTGTGCTTATTGTTGGAGTGTGTGTGTGTGTGTGTGTGTGTGTGTGTGTGTGTGTGTGTGTGTGAGTGTGAGACACACGGTCATAATGTCAAGCCTACCAGCCTGCTACATGTCTCACACATGTTTTAATACCCTGCTGACGTCCAACCAAGATATAAATCACAGCATGCCTACACTGACTACCACTAGTACCAGTTTTAAGCCTTGTGTAGAATGGCACACAACATGACACTGACAAGATAAAACATAGCCTTAGTAGGGCAATGTACATATAATCCGAATGGTGTGTGTGTGTGTGTGTGTGTGTGTGTGTGTGTGTGTGTGTGTGTGTGCGTGCGTGCGTGCGTGCGTGCGTGCGTGCGTGTGTGTGTGTTTCTAATCGCCCATTGTTACGTGCCTGAGTAACTTCGCCTCATGTCTGAAGGTTACCGCGTGCAGTCAAAATCAAATTCGGTCTTTCATTTTCTTTTTAAAGAGCAATAGATTTCATGTGCTCAGCTGTACAGTTTACTTAACGTAGCTTTTGACACGCAACACCATATTCAACCTCCAACGTCAACGAAATTACAGTACACGCTCAAAAGAATGTTCGAGGCAGCGGAATGGCTGACAACAAAAAGACTGGCTCTTGATAGAGTCTTTTGAAAGAGACCATGTACTTGGCGGCTGTTCTGATCGACAGATCGAAGCTGGACCATTCACAATCACCCTATACGGCAGGTGCTATTCAACCCACACACAATACACAAAAGCCCAGTTAAGCAAACGGGAGGCGTATGTGTTCAAGCAATGGCAATCAACGCTTTAGCAGCCACACAGGGTGTAATCAAAATGGGCGCGAGTGTTTCCGGTGCTACCCGCTTCTGAGACTAAGCAACACAAACACAGATTTCAAAGAAAACGCTATATATTCCTATTAAACATACCGCTGCAAACGACACCCTAGAAATGCTTATGAATTCACAAACAAAATCACAGAAATCCAGCAGTTAGTTTAACGTCCTTTTCCACCAAGTAAGGGTGATGTCAAAGACGGGGCAACGAGAAAAAGGCCAGTACAAATATCTGGCCCCAGCCGGGATTCGAACTCACGACCCGAGCATTGAGAGTTCAACGCACTACCACTCGGCTACCCCGGCTCCCCCTGACCAACATCAGTTAGTTAGTTAGTTATTTGGGGCTTAACGCCGCGCAAGCAACAGAGGCTAATTCGCGGCAAGGACCAACATCAGAAGAAAGAAAAACTAACTTGAAAAACTTGACAAACCAACTTTTTGTTTGAAAGCTGCATTGCACAAGAACTTGGAAAACATGAGAAAGCCGGGTAAAGACGGAAATATCTCATAGGGAAAATGACGTTTATCAAGCAAATTTGCAAAAAAAAAATCGGACTTAAACTTTTGCAGAGTTTTCGCAAAAAGGCAATTTTAGATGACAATGACTACAAATCTGTAAATCTGAACTTCACATTGAATCAAAGCTGTAAAACTAAACATTATAAATAACCAGTAGAAAAAAGAAAGCTGAGGCTTCGGAACAGACACAAAAACGTAGTTTATAAAGCAAAAGCATTCATAGACAGGCCGCGGCGATGATTCCCCGTGGTTTCCAATCTCCCCTGTCCACTCTTTGCTCTCACTCAAAGCCATATACGTTCAAAACGTAATTTATACACATGCACGGGGAGCCGGGGTGGCCGAATGGTAAAAGCATTGGACTTCCAATGCGCGGGTCTTGAGTTCGAATCCCGGCTGGGGCCAAATATTTGTGTTGGCTTTTTCATCGTTGCCCCATCTTTGATATCACCCGTATGTGGTGTAAAAGGACGTTATACTCCCAAACACCCACCCCACCCATCCTATACACATTCACACGTAATGCATTGCAGTCAAACGTGAGTCAAAGTCATGGTTTGGTAAACGGCCCGTTTCTCAATTTCACGCCGACAGACCGTTGGAAGCACTCGGTGCTACTCGAATTTGGACATGGAAACACTAGGTGTTACTGTCTGGAAATGTAACGCTCTGTCCTGGCTTTTCAAGCGGAGTAGCACGGGAAACACTTGCATCAATTTTGCTTACACCCCTTGAGCCAAGGCTCAGCCAGACAAAGAAAAAAAAAAATTGCTTGGCTCGGTCTATAATAGGCTAATAAACACTGGGTCGACAACCTCTCTCAGGCTTAAGTAGAACAGTAAACTGTGTGGAGGAGAAAGCGGGTATTACGATATGCTTGGGTGAGTGTGGGTGTGTCTCGTCAGTCGAGGAGCTATGCGTGTGTTGGCAGTGTGTGTGTGTGTGTGTGTGTGTGTGTGTGTGTGTGTGTGTGTGTGTGTGTGTGTGTGTGCGTGCGTGCGTGCGTGCGTGCGTGCGTGCGTGCGTGCGTGCGTGTGCGTGTGCGTGTGTGTGTGTTAGAATATGTCTCATCAGTCGAGGAGTTGTGTGTTTCAGCAGTGTGTGTGTGTGTGTGTGTGTGTGTGTGTGTGTGTGTGTGTGTGTGTGTGTGTGTGTGTGTGTGTTTGCTGGAGTGAGTATTGTTTGTAAACTGGAAAAGCTACACAAGTAAGCTTCACAACTGTACTCAAGGCAGCTAGACTGATCAAACAATTAAAACCCCAGACCTACTTTTCTAAGTTTGCAGCCGCCAACACTCATCTATAAATAGCACACTAGTATCTTTCTTTCTGTCTTTTTTTTCTTCCAGTTTTCACCCTCTATGACCTTATTTTCTGCAATGTCATGACCCGACATTATCAGTTTCAAGCACAGATTGTGCTCCGTATAGGCAAGACGCACAAACTTCTATATTCAGTTATTCCCTAACTCCTAAGAGCTCAAGGCCGACCACCCCATACCCATTATATAATAAGACTTGTTAAAAAGAACAAGCTGCCACTGCACACCAGTAGGAGCCACTTCAAGCCGTGGGTCTTCTCCTCTAGGCCCGAAACCGCTGCATATTGCGTAATAGTGGCTTGATGTGGCTTCTATTGATCTATAAGATTTCAAGTAAAATTGCGATTTTTCCATGGGCATTGAAGACTTAATCAAACCGGAAGCCGTAGAAGATGGACTCTGGACCACCATCCAATGTGCCAGATGAAGGGTGATTCACAGTCACGGTGTCTCCTACTTTCAGGCGCATCGGGGCACCCGTGTCGATGTGGGTGTTGGCTCCACCGTCGTTATTTCCAACAGCGACGGTGTGTCCGTTTCTCTGCAGGTACAACCCATGGTAATCTGTGTGGACATCCACACTCACGTGAAACACGTAGTCACCGTCGTGGGGCGCGGTGAAGACGCCGGTGTGGGGATCATAAGCGTTGCCGATGTTTGTGATGACGTGGCTGAATCTGACGATGGCGTGGTCGCTGGCCGGCAGGGATGTTTCAGATACGGACGCCATGAATAGCACTCTTTGAGAATCCTTGGCTGGAGTGAAAAAAAAATGTTCTCTATGTATGGCAGAATAAGTGTAAATTTACTTTTGGTGTTTTGTGCCAGATCGCCTGACGTCTGAAGGTTTACAACAGCTACAAAAAAGCCAAAGAGCAGTGTGTTTCTCAAGCTCTGCTCTGCGACTGTGCACAGTAATCTCTGTCACAGTTACAGCGCTTACAGGGTCTTTGAAACCTCAGTAAAAGCAGAGAAGGGCCTGAACTGACCTAGTTTGTGTTTGGACACTGAGCAAGAAAGATCGCTTTTGGAAGTTGTCTCGTGCAGCACCCAGCACTCGCAAAGCGTCTTAATTAGCGATGTGTCTCTCTGACAGAACTTAGAAGTGACCAAGGGCAAACTAAATCCACCGCAAATTTCAAGTCTCCCAAGCGCCGGAAACTCTGAAGCTGTGGCCGAGTTCACAACACACATTCTCCGAGTTTTTAGTTAACACACACACACACACACACACACACACACACACACACACACACACACACACACACACACACACACACACACATTTTGTTTTTTTGTTGTTAACATATGAGTGTTGTTTGTACTTACTCTCCATCTGCTGAAGTCTCTCGGTGACAGCCGTCAGCTGAGCCTGCACTTTCGCCATGTCGGCCGTCAGCTGCTGGACCACGCTTTCTAAAGGAGTCGGGTCATCTGACCGCTTGTCACCCTCCGACCACACGGACAGCAGGCTGACAAAGAAAAAATGACCAAAACGCCAGCGAGTTTCATTGTACACAGATATGAAGGGAATTCTTCTACAGTGTCTTCGGATCTGTCAGTGTAGCCTCAAAACATTCAATGTCAATTGTATTTATGATATTATCTTACCTACTTTACCTACTCTCCTTATCTTATGGGTCCGTTTCCTTATCTATTAGTTAGCTGGCTGGTAAAGTAACTATTTGAAATACAATAATTACAGAACAGCAATGCGCATGCGTTTTCTTAAAAACGACGAAAATGGCAAATAATTATGTTTGTAAACAGACCTAGATCTGGCGTGCTTTTTTGCGTTAAAAGCTACAATTGACCGATATTTACCATTAGCGGCTGCTCTTTTGGAATCAGACACCCTCGCCGGCCGGGCAAACATTGTGTATGGTCTGAGCCTAGGAACATCTGAGGTGGTGAGGAATCTGAGAGGAAAAATAATCGACCGTTATATATATAGATCGCCTGCAAAACAGGTGTGTGCAAAGAGGAAGTTTTCAACGATCGACCCTGAAATCTGAAAGGGCACGATAGGGCTCATGTGAACCACATTAACAATTGAAACAATCTCAGTCAAAGACGATGCTGGGGAGGCTCAAATCAAATCAAATCAAATCAAATCAAATCAAATCAAATCAAATCCTTCTTTTTCTTTTGGTGCCCGCTCTGCACAACATAAAATATAACATAGAAAATAAGATTAAGAATATCACAACATAAAAGTATGCGCGGTGGTTATTCCGATAATAAAATAGCCTAACTAATATCAATAGTACGCTTAAAGTAAAAGTCCATTCAAAGACCATCACACACACACACACACACACACACACACACACACACACACACACACACCGACTGAGTAGAAACGATAAGAGATAGACAGAGACAATTAAAATCCAAGAACAAGTACCAGCGATAAAACCCAAAACAAAAGGATAGATTGGAATGAGCTAGATAAAATATAACTTTACTCACGTCTTCAAGATGTGCTTTTGTAGTCATAGTTACTCAAAGTCGATCTGTGAATCTGCTTGGAGCAATACGTGACACACTGCTTTCTTGATTTCTCGGTTTCAAACTTACTTTGGTTATGTGTATACCGACTACGAATATTGCTCAACGGCACGTTTGTCAAAGCAGCAAAACCATGTCACAAATCGGCTGTCCTTTTTTTAAAAATAAAATTTATGGTGGAGAATTCGTACCATCGATTCTGTAAAAAACAGAATCAGTGCAGGCTTATTGTTATGGTTGAAGTCAGTAAGCCTAAAATAGGGTGTGCGATTGGCGGGAGTTTGGGGTGGGGTGGGGGGAATGTGGGAGTGGTGTTTATGTCGGAAGTGCCAAATTGTAGATTTTCCTCTATTTATCCTCTATTCATTGCACACACACACGCACGCACGCACGCACGCACGCACGCACACACACACACACACACACACACACACACACACACACACACACAAAATCATGCCAGAGTCATTTGTTTATTGCTGGAATTTCTCTTCTCCGTTTCATAATTTAACCCGACAGTTGCTTGGAAAAGAAGGATCCTCATCATGAAATCCATCAAGTGCTCTTGAGTCTGCACCCGATCTAAATATACATATATATGCATGCATAATTATGACACATGATCTCATGCAAAACACAAAGCCAATTATCCATGTCATCAGTACCAGGAGTCTAAACGAAGGTACTTAAAAAAACAAAAAAAAACCCACACAACAATTCTTATATATTCTCCTTTTCAGTACATGTGTAAGCAATACCAAAAACTTACAAATTCAAACAAAAAATAAAAGAGACCACCATTAACAACAATAAAACAACAACCACAACAACAACAAACAACCAAAAACAAAACCAATATGAAATACCAGTCTGGTGACTTTAAAAGAACAAATACTGAATAGGCTCCCCATTTTCTATTCGTCTGTAAGTCTTCTTAGAAGCGAAATGAAAGCTATCTTGTCTGAATGATTTGTCGGGTTGAACCAAATGAAAAGACAAAAGATAATATCAAAGAATTTAAATGATACATTCAACAAACTTTTGACAAGAAAGGTCGTTCTTCCCCTTTAAATTTGTACGGGCTTGAACCTGTTATTATGACACTTACAATGACAGGTCTACTTTGGAAAAAGGCCGAGGGCATCATGGATTTGATTAAGCTCTTAGGCCCATTTACCATTATTTTTACAGTGAACTCAAAGTGTGATCAGCCAGTCAGACACGCTGCTGCGTGATGTCATTTCAATTTTTCAAGCCCCCCCCACATCTTACCATGTCGGTATGGCTGTGTATGTTCAAACCAAAGGAAAAAGCATGCACTTTTGCAACCAAGCTTGACACCAACAAATAAGTCAGTGCTTTATCATGACTTGCCAAACGACAAAACAAGGACTGCCTGAAAGCTACAGATCCTAACACTAGTAACAGACGATTGGGTCCCACAAAAAGAGTGACTAATGAATGCCCCTAGGTGCTTACGTTTTCCACAAACATGCAAAATACTGTTTAAGTACCATTCTTACAGATACCTATACTGTATACAACTTGACAGTCTCTATGACATCCAAGCAATGCGATACATTGTGTTCCAGCCACTCTCAATTTAACAATGAAATGGACAAAAATCTGTATGGGTATGCATTTCTGCAAACTTCTGTTTCTTCAGCATCGAAGTGAGACAGCTTTGTTGACATGCGCGGCAATAAAAAGAAAAAGACAACAAAAGAAAGCCGATTCTTTGTCCTTTTCAATGGCACAACTCGGAATGACCCTGATGGCACATACTTGTCACCCTTCTGTGAGAGCCCATCGCCTATGGCCTAGAACGTAGAAGAAAAATGTACTGTCCAGTGGTGGGGGTGGGGATATACTTCCTAATGCACCCGTAAAAACACATGACAACAGAAGAATTAGTGAACTGGCATGAAACACACAGCTGACTGAAAACCACAGTTTCAAAATAATATTTGTTTTCTAACTTTTGCTGAATGAAATTCCTTCCTGCACATCTGCTATTACACTGAACGTCAAACTTACTTTAAAACCTTAAGGCAAACAAACAAAAAGTTTGGTCTCAGCTGCCACTATATTAACTGGAACAAAAGACAAAACAGAAAAAGAAGCAGAAATGACCAGATCATACAAGTAACAATATCAGCTCATGCGGTTGGAGCCGTTTTACACGTTTTGCTATTTGCAAAACAAGAAGAGAGAGAGAGAGAGAGAGAGAGACAGACAGACAGACAGACAGACAAAGAGTCAGAGTGACAGAGGGAGACAGAAAGAAAGATAAAAAAGAGAACAGAGTTCCACAAAAATGCAAACTGCAAGGCAAACAGGAGAGAAAAAAAGAGGGGGGGGGGGGGGCATTTATGTGAATGTGTGTGTGTGTGTGTGTGTGTGTGTGTGTGTGTGTGTGTGTGTGTGTGTGTGCGTGCGCGTGCTTTTACAAGAATTCATTTGGTAAAAAAATGCTTGAGGGTCAGTGCAAAAAAATCTGCAGGCACAGAAAGAGTGGTGTACAAAAGTAAGCACTGTTATACTTGTAACAGTTACATATTAGACACATGCACGCAAGGGAATCCGTTTGAGTACAGCTAATGTTTTCCAGCAACATAACAACATATATAAAAATTGCAACATGTTATCAAGCAAATGTCCTCAACAAATCACACAAATAAAATTAATATTACACCATTTGAAATACAGGCATTGGTCAATCAGTCTGAGTTACACCTTGATCTTGTTCACCAAACAACATCCAAGCAGAGGATACATTCTAAGAGCTTACTATGAAAGCCACTTCAACGATTGAAAGCACTGAACACATTGAACAATAAGTACGTGATTACCAAAGACACAGTGCAGGTATCACAAAACGTTTCAAACTGTGAAAAAATTATGACAAAATGGCACGTACGCCACTTACAACAGGGATGTAGAGAAATGTGAACTGGTCACAAGGCAAAAAGACATGGGAAGTAACCAGTTAGATGATTTTAACATTCGTTGTCCATATCAAAGTTGCCCCCCCCCCCTCCCCCTTCCACAAGACAAAAGAAGTAAACAACAACAAAAACCCACATCCACACAAACAAAACATCATGCAGGGCCACCAAAAACTGTCTGCACAAATTCTGACCTTTGTGAGACTCGAACCTAAACCTCCCTGTTCTTGTGCACAAAAAAATTTATCTTAAAATGTGAAGAAAAAAGTCTGAGTGAATATTCTCCACAATACTGACTAAAATAATATTATGTATAAATTTTTTTTTTTTTTTTTAAAGTTTCACTGAAAAGGAAAGAAAAATCTTGTACACTCTCGAGTGTGCATTTATTTAAAAAAAAAAGAAAAGGCATGACAAATTTGAAAATGGTTTAGTTCATGGAAGACACCTGAAAAACCTGAATGCGCATACACTAAGTTATTATTGCAGCAAAACGTGGTAGCTTCTTTTTCTGGGTCACTGATCTGGATCAGGTAAACCCTCTTCAGCCACATTACAGTTTATAAATACTATGTGCACCACCGTGAGTGCACCCAATTGTATATTCATGGAACGTCACACATGGAGACATGCATATATGCAAAAATGACCTCTCAACTTGCTGGAAGTTTTAGTCACACTTGCAAATTCACAACCTCTTCAGGAGAAGACAGCACTACGAACAACAATGTAAGATGACCACATTCTTCGTTCCATGAATTCGCAACGTTTGGATTACATTTACAGTTGTATAGAAAGAGTGGACACATTTGCGTTTTGTAAGAAAAAAAAAAGGGTTCCAGATGGTGAGCTTCAACTATTCAGCCTAAATCAGGAGTTAAACTGGTGGTGTCTCTACACAGTGAAACATTGACTATCAGAAATTGCACTAACAGACTGGGCCAAATGCGATTTTCATACATGTGTATAATTACGTCAAAACTCTCAAACAAGCATTATTTCTTAAAACCTTGTTTTTCTTATGGCCTTTAGTTTTCCGATTTTTTTTTTCTAAGTCATACTCTGTGCGTGTGAAAATTTAGGTCTGACTAGACCATTGCATACAGACTACTTGGACCAGCAAATGTGTTGAATCCTTCAGGCAATTGTTAAGACCCCTGTTAGCCCAGCCTGCCATGATTGGGGCAGGCGCAAGCCTTAAGAGTTATTAAAGCCTTATTAATTAACACAATTTGTAACACATCTCTGTACATATACACTGAACACAACCAATCTGCAGTTTTCAAATTGCATGTTGTTGTTTGAACAGGACTGGGTATTTACAAGACAATCAACTGAACACCCAAGCCTTGATCAACTTTTCATTACCAACCAGCCTAAAAGTTACCGCACAATCAACTTATATAAAATTTACACACACAATAATATTCCTCAGGAATCCTGATCAGGTCATATTATACAAGATGATGATTTCTAGTAAAACAGGCTACCTCTGATTGCCTTGTATGCAGGAAACAATAAATTAACAAGTCTAATCCAACAGTACACTTCAAATCAAGTAATAAATACATATTTAAAAACACACCCACACACTGTTTGATTAACGGTACAGTAGTCATTATCATAAGTATGGGTCCACAGATTTTACATCAGACAAATGGCACATTGCGGTATTGTTTGTTTGTTTCATTATTTTTTAATAGTTCACACACGCACCTTTTGGATGGTGTCAGGGCATCCACTACAGTGTGAAAGAAATGCATATATATATAAAGATCAAAGTTTCCTGAAAGGTCCACAAGTGATCAAAGTTTTTTTACACTTGATCTCAATGATATATTGCAATGGAAAAATTCATTTTTGAATCAGAGACTTTTTTGGGGGGTGGGGGTGGGGAGGGGGGGTGAGGGGGAGTTGGAGTGTGTGTGTGCGTGTGTGTGTGTGTGTGTGTGTGTGTGTGTGTGTGTGTGTGTGTGTGTGTGTGTGTGATCTCTAATTACTTACTCTCAACAAGAATCTGATTTTAGAAATTTCCTTGTCAGTGCCAGGAAAACCTCCGGTACCGAAGAACCCACAGAAATCAACAAAAACAGCAACAACACCAACCAACCTCCCCCCCCCCCCCACCCCCCCTTCACCGGTGCACCCCAAAAGACAACCTACACTTCTCAAAGCAAAGGCACTTCTGGTGTGATACATTGTATTGTCACTTAAAAGCTCCTCTGGAAACTCTAACACACTTATAGAATAGTCACAGTATACCACAATGTAGCATATATATATATATATGAGAATGCCAAACATTAAAACAATGAGAATCAAAAAGAAAAAAAATCCCAGCAATTGAAAGCAGTGGACTATGCACGGTTTACAAAGGTGCCCCTTCTGGTAACAGAAATAACTTTGGGAATTTTTGACTCCCCCATGCATAAAACTAATGAAATTAAATCCTCTGGTGGTTATGAAACTAGCTCAGAGTTTTAAATTTAGGTCAAAGTTTACGTATAAACTCAACCATTACAGTACACGTCTCATCTTCATGTATGTGCAGGGGCACATCTTCTGAGGGTATACGCTGAAAGTGTAATGTCCATCTTTCAAAGATGGTAAACGTTTTACATCGCTTTAGTGAACAGCAGGATGGAGGTTTGGGTGAGCACCAAAGAGCAGTCATTCACTGCTTCACCTTTCAGTCAAACAGCACTTAATTCAGACTGGTTATAAGTGCGCCGCAGAGATGCCTAGTGTTATCTGACCATACCATACAAGACATATCTGTATGAAAGATTTCTTCTTCTTACAAACTTAGGGGCAAACATGTGAACTGATAGCTCAGTAACTGAAGGCTCAGTATATGAAGTCCATCTAAACTGTCAAAAACAACAACAAAAATACACCTTGTAAAGTCACACATTTAAACAAGAAGACAGCCACTGGTATCACTACTATCCACAGGTTTAAGATTACATTTAGATCGCTGTTTCACACCCAGAAACGTGCTACATATGTAGCAATAGGCACTGGTCCTATCACACTTGCTCTCCTAGAAGGTCGCCATGCAAGCAAGGGAAGCAACTCAGTCTTGGTCCCTATCAATAAACTTGTATCATGTTTTCTGTGAAAACAAGACTCAGAAGAGACGCTGAAACACAAACTCAAGCATGCATTTGCAACAGCCATGCCAGCAGGGCTGAGTAGATTAGCTTCAAGCTCTTGCAATTCTTGTTAGCAGAGCCAGAAGATGTCCGGAGTACTGCATTCAGAGCTGTACTTCTCATTATGATACACCATTTTGAGTGCACAGACACACTCACAACTGCTCAAAACCAAAGTTGTCTTCTGTGAGATGTAGTAATTTTAAAACTGGCGCCTCTACCAGCCCCCGTAGTATAGTGGTTAGTACTTCAGACCATGGACCAGGAGACCTGCATGGGTTTGAATGGCCTTGTTGCCGATTCTCGTTATAGCGCGTGAACATGCGTGAACGTGCGCGATTTTGGACCGAGACAAGGCTTGATAGACTCGGCATGTGGGCTACTCGAGTCACACACGATGCCGCACTACCACTGCGTTGCGATCGGCTGCCAAAATGGCTCGAGACAATCAGATAAGCTGGAGAAATTCCCAGAGACGGTCTTACCTAATGGTGAGATCGTTCAGTTTGAGCCCTTTTCTTCAAAAGTTTCAAGAAATTTGTGGATAAAAGCGATTCGAAGGCAGAACGCCGACCCGTCTCGGTGGCCTAGCGTGTGCAGCCGCCATTTCGTCGGGAACAAGCGGACAAATTCTGTCCCGGTACCTACATTGTTTGAACACAATCGTTATGGAACCAAAAATCAAGAAAGAAAGACTTTCATTTCCAAGCAAAAGTTCAGTTCGCACTGATAAACAGCCAAAGTGCTTGAATAAAAATTAGTGGCAAGCCACAAGTCACAGCGGGTCGACTTGACCTTTACACCGCCTACCTCTCGGTTGAAGCGACTGCCGATCTGCTTCAAGGGCTAGAGTGATAAGCTGCGCTTTTGTGTAGCCACTTAAACGCACGCCCCTGTCTTTCAGATATTTTTTCAGTTCAGGAACTTTGATTGATTTAATTTTATCGCGAACATCTTCGCCGGTCGAAACGCTCACGTTGCTCGCCATCGCATGCGTAGCCCACCTCAGGTGGACTGTTCGCGTCTCCGGCGCTGGAGAGCACCCGACTCTTCGTAACCGGCAACAGCGGTATTCAAGCTGAGGCAAGTGGGATTTTTCATACCTAGGTCGGCTCCTACCCAGAGCGGGCATGCTATGGGCCTAATGGTAGGACTCTTGCTGAGACTCACACACTTCACACGCATTACTTTTAGGGTGCTTCCCTTGGTATGACACATCTCATGATGTGGATGATTACACGCCTGGCACCACAGGTGCTATAGTTTCCGGGCCTGGTTAACACCAGGATATTTGTGACACGAAGCGCGGAATGCAGCCCTGTCATGCAGTCTTAAACCACATGGACCTGCATAGCATCATTATACCATAAAGCTCATTTTCATGCATAAACAAAAATTGCCCCAGCTTCCGAGCCCAGTGTGGATTCCACTGAGCACCTGGGAGCACCACTGGAACGGCGAAGAGACTGGGCAGAAAAAAAAAAAATCCATTAAATAAAAAGACGCCTTTAAGAGTGTGTTGACAAACCATTCTACAGCTCTTCATCAAAATTATTTTTTCCAGCAAGGAACATTCAGAAACTTCGGACTCAAACACAAAGACACACACTAAAACGGTATGAATCAAGAGCACAGTAGCTCAGCTGATATTATATCTCCAAGTGACACCCGTGACTCAGAACAAAAGAAAATTCCATGAAACCATGATCTATAGCACTGGTACAACATAGTGTGTGCTGGTGACAGCTGCCGACATTCGATTGTCTCCTGAAGTGAAGTGTACACGCGGCAGACACCCTGCCAAGAAGTCAGCGTAACAGGAAGTGAAGGCCGTATGATCCTCATGTGAATGGTGATTTGTCGGGCCTATCCCACTCCAAATCCACACAGGGCATCCATCTTCACGTATTAGAGTCTTCACAGTAGTTGATTCAGCTGAAGTACTTTAGCCTGTTTCCAGCTGCATAGATCTCCAAAATGAAGGCCTGCACATGTATGCAAAATCAAAGATGTCAATGGAAAAGTTGAAATGCCATTCAGCTTCAACAAAACATTCTTTAGAAAGACCACTGCAAAATCACTGATAACGATACTTTATTCTGCATGGTAGAAGATGGATGACATCTCAGTAACTTTTTTCACATTTGCCACTGCTACTCCACAGACTAGTCTAACAGAAAAATTAAACAGAAAAGGGGAATGATTATGATATTAAAGGAATACTGAATCCCTTCTTCCTCCCCTTCCTGACAGAGTCCATTTTAGCACAGATGGGGCCTCAACCAAAGAAGTCAAGGAAATTTGGTGCAAATCCATTCTGATAACATTTAGTGAAGGAGGAGTGTACAATACATGTATGTCATCCTGCCCTATTCTCCAAAGCGCATAAATTTATACTGAAATTCCACGACAGTGTCAATTTTTACTCTTTTTTTTTTTTTATGCCCCAACTCATTGCCGGCTCCAGTGGTATTCCTCGCTGGTAATGGGTGGAATCCACGGAGGACTCGGAAGTTGGGGCAATTTTTATTATGCATGATGATGGAGATGAGGATGATGGTAAGATGATGCTATGGAGGTCCGTGTGGTTTGGGACTGCGGGACAGGCCGCATTCCATGCTTCCTGTCATAAATATCCCGGCATTAACCAGGCCCGGGAACTACGGCACCTGCGGTACCGGCCGTGTAATCATCCACATCATAAGACGTGTCATACCAAGGGAAGCACCCCCTAAAGTCGCACCCGTGAAGTGGGTGAAGCTCGGCTGTGTGGCAACAGCCTCCCCACTGGGCCCATAGCACACCCGCTCTGGGTAGGAGCCGACCTAGGTAGGAAATATCCCGCTTGCCTCGGCTGGGACTCGAACCCGGTTCTCCCGGTCCATAGTCCGAAGTGCTAACCACTACACTACGGGGGCCGAACACAGCGTTCCCTGTGATTTGAACATTCAAGGGCCCTTGGGACCCTCTCTCCATATTTTTTAGGGTCCTTTCGTAAATTTTGAGGGTCCATGATCTCAGTTTTTAGTATAAAACGTGTGAAAGTCAAAACCATTTGTTGTTGTCTACAAAAGTATTCAAGTAGGAGAGACGTATGTGAATTGTAGTGTCAGCCATAGCGAATTAGCAAGGCGAGGAACCTGCATGCTTACCAAATGCTTAGACAAAAAGTGTCCCAGAGTGTTTGAGCCAGGCAGATTTTGTCTGTTACGCACAATGGCTCAGCGGAAATGCAATGCTGCAAGTGTCTGCTGTTAGTTACAGGTCACTTTTTCGTTCGAGTTTCCAGGAGAATGTTGGACAATTACTGTTTGTCATAGCAAGACCAAAACCGTGCATCCCCTGTGACGCACTGTTTTCAAATCTGTGCATCAATTTAACAGTCTTGTGCATACATATACGCACACCTGTGCTTAATTGGGAACACTGTAAAGCTACGTGGCAAAACGGGGATCTTAGAGGATCCAACTGGGCCTCAAACCAAGTACAATGAATGAGCAACAAAAACAAAAACAAAAAAAAACCACCACCACCACCATAAAAAGAAAGAAAGAATAAACAACAAAAAACAAACATTCAAAAGAGCCCCAATCTTCAGGGCTTAGAATGGTCCTGAAAAAAGAGGAGGAAAAGTACATAGTGAAGTATCTGCAATAGAATTAAGGTGAGTGGAGGGGGGGGGGGGGGGTTCTAACTTGGCTACATCGATAATGTTTGGAAATATATTACCGGGTATTACCAAAATACTTGAGTCACTTGGTATCCATTGACTCTTCTTCTGAGCCCTGTAACTGCTGGAGTTTCTGCATCAGTGTTTCGCTAAATGAATTGCGGTATCCAGGACTGACTGCATCCAACAAACTGTAGATTGTCTCATAGTATGGTGACACACAGGAACCCTCCACTGTGTTGAACTGACGACCAACAACCTGCAAAGGAAATGGAATAGAACAGAATATAGCAATAGTTTATTATTCATTGAAACTGGCCCAGGTAAACTGCCATTATGGGGAAAAAGTGTTGTCTGCTCACTCAGCTTCTAGCTTACATTTCGAACAAAAGAAAGCAAGCTTGGGTTGCACTGATATCCTTGCTACCTTCCACGATAAACTATTAATGGAGAGGAATTATTATATGGTGGTCAGACACCTGGAACAAGGGGGAAATCTCTGTGCATAGTGTTATGTATTAGGGCCCAGGGGGTAAGCTACATAAGAGACATAAAATTTATGTGTCTCTGGCTATATAAGTATCCTCAAATCTACAGCTTTAGGAAAAATTTCTGCAAAGAGCGATTCCTACTCTTAGTAAACCAAGACATCCACTCAAGCTCATAATGGCAAATCTACGTGTCACTCTATGTGCGTGTGTGTGTGTGTGTGAGAGAGAGAGAGAGAGAGAGAGAGATTGTGTGTATGTGTGTTTTTCTGTTGCAAACACAATTCCAACTGTTTTATAGTTACAGACTGTACGTGCATCGAGTGCTGAGGTGAAACATATATTCCGATGACCCAGATCACTGCTGTGAAAGTCAACGAGAACTTACTCTGAACCCCTGGACGGACAATTCCACGCAGAAAGACTCATTTTCTTTGGTACACAGGTTAAGATAAACTAAAAAATCTGAAACTGGCAAAACTGAAGATATTTCTACAAAATTTACGGCATAAGCAACTTCTTTCACGACTTCCACGGCTTCAATCTTCAACGTGTGTTCTTGGTCGTCTGCACATTCCGCCATGTCTATCCACGCCCAAGTACTCTAACACACTTCCAGTGAAGCAAACACGAGTAGCTTCCCTTGGATTGTTGGGTCCGGGTAAATCCTCGGTCCCAAAAAGGGACTAATACCTACATCATCGGGTTTCTTGTTATTGTTGGGTTGTTTATTAACCCTCTTTTTCAGTTTGTGTCTTGTCAAAAATCTTACTCAGTACTCGTACTCAGACAAACCAGAGTTGAAAGGTTTGACTTTGTCAGTGTATTCCCCATCACATCTCTCAGGTCAAACTCGAGGATCCGACCTGTCTCCCGCTGGTCACTAACCCGCTGAGTCGCGAGAAGGAGAACGGCATTCGATTATTTTGATCCCAAGTAAAAAGTCTGGATCACTCGAGACAACGATCGGAAGATTACAGTTTGTTCGTTTATTCTCAGTTTGTTCAAGTCTCCTCAGTGCTGGTGTGCCGCAAAAGCCGGACTAGTAAAGTCTGCACTCACCGGTCGTCTTCTGTTCCTTTTTTTCCGGGCGCAAATGACTGAAAACTGATGATACAATCGGCCCGGTGTCGTTAGTTCCTAAGCGAACAATTATCACAGTCATAATAAATCTACGTACGTGCACTGTATCGTAATCACGACGGACAATACGGCCGCTGTGGCCTCAGCCCGCTTTTATTTGCCAGTCACCGGGTAACGACCGTCAGAGACTGAAATCTTGGGACAGAGGTACTTTCCACTGAAAGACTCTGTGCCCCAGAGAGTGTTTTGCATGATTCTAAGGTTGTTCCCCTTATACTAAGTTATTACACTGGTTTTGCGGCTCCACAACTCTAAAGTCACTCTCTGGGGCACAGTCTTTCAGCGGAAAGTACATTTTCACGGTCCGCGCTATATCCAGGGGCATTCAGGCCCCCACACAAACCAATGACGTCAAACGCGTCATTGGTTTGTGCGTCCCCCCTCGCGCTGCGGCCTCGCCACGCGGCGGTTCGCTCGGTGAAACCGAACGTTATTATACGCATCCCTGTAATTTAGCCTGATCCTGCTATGTCAAAAAGGTAATTCTTATGTTCCTCCACCGTGCGCGTGGTAGTATATCAATTCAGCAATGCTATTAGGTCTCACAAGACACCGCGACCGTACTGCCGAGACGCTCTGTACTAAAAGCTGCCCGGCGCATGGTTGCTCTCCGGTCCTGCCCGGACCCAAACGAACACTTCTATGGGCTGGATGAGTGGAATGAGTTTTGCAAAACTAAACGATTTTTGCTCTGTGTGTGTGTGTGGGGGGGGGGAGGGGGGGAGGGGGGGTAGGGGGGTATGAGTGTGTGTCACTGTCAGTAGTTATCACATACACACTTTACATTTATTGCACGGTTCTTTGAAATGTAAACAGGTGGTTGATGCATTAATTTAATTAAACACACACACACACACACACACACACACACACACACACACACACACACACACACACACAGAGAGAGAAACACTCGCAAAATTGGCGTTTCACGTGTTTTTCGTCACGTATCGGGAAACGGCGGCGAGACCAGAAAACATTTACATGACAGGTCACATCACTGGCCAGTGCCCCAACTTTTCGATATCGTAATAATATCATGATAACAGAACAGGAAATGTGGTTTGTAGGACATATGACGTGCATAAAAACGCAGCATTGTCAGGTACATGAATGCCCCTGCAGGAACACGAGTGCCCCTGTGTGCATATAATACTATCAAATAGCCCTGTATGTACATGAATGCACATTATTAGTAAACGCTATCATGATAATAAGGAGGGGAAAAAACCACCTGAAGACAAAATGCAGTGTGGTTGGTGAGACAAATGGCATGCCCAAAACACACCATGTGTCAGGTACATGAATGCCCCTGCAGGAACATGAGTGCCCCTACATAGGCTATGTCAGTGCCTCTGTGTGCATATAATGCTAACAAGGGCCCCGCAATGTACATGAATGTATCGCTGATGAATTGAACAACACCGCATAGAATGCATCTTGAGAGATCACGACAGTATTAAGACGCATTAGGCTCGGGGCAGCTGTGCAACGTGCGCGAATTTTACAGACACCTCATAGCTGCTATGCTGATGACTGTAATCTGCTTTGTAAGTGTTTTCTGGTATCCCGTGTCGCGATACGTGGTGGAACATGAATGTAAAACGCCAATTTTCCGATTTTTTGTATGTTTGATTTTTACATGAACGCGTCGTAGATCAATTTAGCCTCCCTGGATTTTAGCCATCGTACGAAATAATAACTGACAGTACGGAGTCGCAGTGTGCTCGTGCGAAAACGTGAAGGCTTCTCTGTGTAGTGTAGAATGTACATCATTAGTAAGCACTATCATAATAATATCACGATAAGACAACAGGAAATTTGGTTTGCAGGACATATGACGTGCCCAAAACACAACATGTGTCAGGGGTACACGAATGCCCCTGCAGGAACACGAATGCCCCTGTGTGCATATAATGCTATCGAATGGTCCTGTATGTACATGAATGCACAATATTAGTAAGCACTATCATGATAATAAGGACAAAACACCTTAAGACAAAATGAAGTGTGGTTAAATGGGCAAATGGCATGTCCAAAACACACCATGTGTCAGGTACATGAATGCCCCTGCAGGAACACGAGTGCCCCTGTGTGCATATAATGATATCAAATGGCCCTATACATGAATGCACATTATTAGTAAACGCTATCATGATAATAAGGGGAAAAAAACACCTGAAGACAAAATGCAGTGTGGTTGGTGAGACAAATGGCATGCCCAAAACACACCATGTGTGAGGTACACGAATGCCCCTGCAGGAACCTGAGTTCCCCTACATAGGCTATGTCAGTGCCTCTGCATGCATATAATGCTAACAAGCTATCGATGAATTGAACAACACTGCATAGAATGCATCGTGAGAGATCACGACAATATTAAGACGCATTAGGCTCGGAGCAGTTGTGCAACGTGCGCGAATTTTACAGACACCTCATAGCTGCTATGCTGATGACTGTGGCCTGCTTTGTAAGTGTTTTTTTGGTATCCCGTGTCGCGATACGTGGTGGAACAGGACTGTTAAACGCCAATTTTCCGATTTTTTGTATGTTTGATTTTTACATGAACGCGTATAGATCAATTTAGCCACACTGGATTTTATAGCCATCGTACGAAATAATAACTGACAGTACGGAGTCGCAGTGTGCTCGTGCGAAAATGTGAAGGCTTCTCTGTGTGGTGGAGAATGTACATCATTAGTAAGCACTATCATAATAATATCACGATAAGACAACAGGAAATTTGGTTTGCAGGACATAATTATGACGTGCCCAAAACACAGCATGTGTCAGGTACATGAATGCCCCTGCAGGAACACGAATGCCCCTGTGTGCATATAATGCTATCAAATGGCCCTGTATGTACATGAATGCACAATATTAGTAAGCGCTATCATGATAATAAGGGCAAAACAATTGAAGACAAAATGCAGTGTGGTTGGTGAGAGAAATGTGTCAGGTACATGAATGCCCCTGCGGGAACACGAGTGCCCCTGCATAAGGTCCTATGACTGTGTACCTGCGTGCATATAATGCTTACAAGGGCCCCTGCATGTACATGAATGCCGCTTCGTTTATGAAATGAACAACACGAGAAAGCATTAGTGGTGAGGGATCGCGACAGTATTAAGATGAAATGGGCTTGGAACACTTAATTCCTGCAAAACCGTGCGACTAGGCAAGGTATGCATGCCCGGGCATGTTTCAGTACATGTCAGTACTGCATCTCCGTAGTACTGTCATGGCCTATTACGATGGTTTCTCATGTTGTTGAGTTGATTTACTACAACGCGTGCGGTGAAGGAACATCGGACTGACATAGCAGAGTAACGGTAAACGAGCGCCTGCACAAACGATCGAACGAACCGAACTCGAAAGAAGGGGTCGCACAAACCCATGACGCGTTTGACGTCATTGGTTCGTGCGGTGTCCCAATGCCCCTGGATATAGACATCACCCATTTTCACGCCCCGCCGAAAACGGACTGCACTCTGGAGTCTACTCTCAAGTCCATTAGAGTGATTTCCCCTGAACAGAAGTTTCGATGGCGGTAGAAAACAAAGAACGATGGTTGAGCCGGTAACTTAGACTGAAATGAAATGGTGTTTACGAGAATTGTGCGACTTTGCGAATCTGGTAACATTTTAGCCGGCAGCTGTAGACGGAGCATGAAATCCGAGAGACTGACAGGTAAGAGCGTTTTCTGACCGACAAACGTTGTGCCTTACGTTTGAAAGATGCCGGCGACCGCTCACTACGTCAGCCGCAGCTGATTTAAACGAAACGAAAGAAGCTTGATTTATTGTCAAAAGCAATTGCCAGCACTATATGCAGACATCAAATCCTTCAAGCCGGAAGATCTTGATTGAACAAATGCTGAAACTGAAGAGCGCCATCAAAGGGAATTCTCGAATTCTTTCCAGGCGGAGAGACTTGGCTGCAGTCAACCTTCGACACCCCCTGAAACCTACTCGGTGTACTGAACATAGTTTTAACCTCCAAATACTTGCCTTACACTGCACAGTTACTTACGCTCCTCGACTGATTTGTGGTACACTGAAAACTGATACAATAACTTACTGACATCGATAATTATGTTTAGACGGAAAGCACAAAAACAAGTGGGACAAAATCTGATGAGCCAGTGCTGCTTTTACTTAGTAAGGTGGGTTGGGGGAACTTCGGCACCCTTGCGGTTCGGGGGAAATTCGTCACCCCAAGTTTCTTCTATAATTCAATGCACTTACTAAGCTTTCATCCCTCCAAATAGGCTCTCCCAAGTAACTACAAGATTCCAAACGATAGATGGAACGACCAGTGAAAATACTTGGTACAGCCAGACGCGTCAAATGATCGCATTCTGACTTGACTGCTTTTCTCGTCTGCTTCATAACTTCACGTGTCTTTTGCCGGTAAAGTCCCAGCTTCACGTGTCTTTTGCCGGTAAAGTCCCAACTATCTTTGTATAGTCTTATTTTTATGTTTTTGAATGAAATCAAATATATTAAGGGTCTTAAACATAAACATGACTTTATTTTAAAGTTTAAATGTTTCTTTAGCGATGGCACACATCAAAACACTGCATAAACACGAAATTACTGAGGGTGACGAAGTTCCCCCGACCAAAAATGTACATGGGGGAAATCCGTCACCATCAACAGGGGAAATTCGTTTTAAGAGTAAGCTAAGAAGTTAAAATATTCTAACACTAAAATAGCCTTCCAGGATGGTTCTACCATAGACACACTCACATTCCCAGACTGGTCGATTTGCTTAGCTTAATGAATACACACAAAAATAACCTCTTGTTTTAAGCTCAGTTTTGCCTGAAACAGTCTTCTTCATTCAGAGAGAGAGAGGGAGAGAGAGTTGTTTAATCACACATGTTAGATAAAAATAAAGAAGAAATCTGACCTACAGTTTGTAGCACATCACATTTAAGGCACTGAAACCATGAAAACAAATACTCTCAAGCCTAGTGACGAAGTTCCCCAGGTGGTGCCGAAGTTCCCCCGAAGGGGGTGACGAAGTTCCCCCGAAGGTGTCGAAGTTCCCCCAAACACACTCACTTGTTCTCAGAACGATTTTCAATGCACATTTATGAGGTTAAAGTCGCAGTTTCATTGAAAGCAGGTCTGCGATTGGTTAAAGTATCCGTTGGCATTAAGCATGTTTCTCTCACGTGAACACGAAAAGGCGGGCAGCATGTTAAGTCAACACGCTAGTGGACGCATGCACGCAGTGCCGAAGTTCCCCCAACCCACCTTATTGAGTATTAAAAAAATGTAGAACACAAGCACTAGTGAGTTCAGTTTTCCAAATTTTCGGCCGGCTACCGTCTGCGTTCAGTTAAAACGACCATTGAGCATGCCATTATTACTGTTCAAGTCCGAGTGTATCTCAGCTTTTTGCGGTAGGCACTATACAGTTTAAACTATACCGGCGCATGTTTGCGGAGTGTACAGTAGGCCTAATGTATAGAACTCCACTCTAAAGTCTGTAACTGATTATTAGACAAAATAGCCGGCTATTGTCGACGTATTGCCCGGAAATTTAGTTCTGCCCAGTCAGGCACGGATATCCGTCTCTTGTAATTGTGGCCATCAGTAGTTTGGCGGTTTATCCAGTATGACCGTCACTGATTGATCAATAGCCATTGACCAGTCAGTTTGTGCACTTAGCGGCTCACTGCGCCGTGCGGATTTCACGCTGATGGGTGAGTAGGTGTTTAAGGTCAGTTTAACGTCCTTTTCCACCACATACTGGTGATATCAGAGACGGAGCCGGCCACGAAAACGGCCCGCCAGCACAAATATTTGGCGCTAGCCGGGATTCGAACTCATGACCCGAACATTGACAGTCCAACGCTCTATTACTGATTCGGGCATCCCAGCCGCTCCCCGGCGATTCACACGTCAGCTTTGGCCTTGGGGCATAACTACCTTACCTTCGAAAGCCAAAAAAATAAAACGTATGTGGTCAGTTACACATTTCATATAGTCCCTCATTAATGAAAGTGAAATACAATGTCAATACTGTCACAGTCAGGATTTATCACTACTTATTTTATATTAAAACATTTTTTGGGGTGCTTACTGAATACACAATTTTATTTCACAGGCGACTCACAATGAATTTTCGTCCCTGGAGAACCGAAGAACGTAAACTGCTCGGAATCCAATACTGACGTACACCATTAACAGAAACCATAAATAGTGACTGCACACACTACATAATTATCACCCTGCAGGTCCCTAAGTACGTACTTTTTTGTTGTTGTTCTGTTTGTTTTTCCTTTTTTTTTTTCTTTTCATTGTTTGTCAGTCTCCATAAACTTCGGATGAAAGATATGGAATGGGTCCACCCTGACGAAAGAGAAAACACACTCACGTTTTGACAAGGATTAAAAAAAGCAGCAGAGGAAGCCGTGTTAGTTGTATTAATAACCACTGGAATGGCTTGGACGTTATCAATCCACCCCCTCCCCCCCCCGCCACATACACACAGAGACAAAATGATGACCAAAAAAAAAAAAGAATAAGGAATATTTGTCTTTCACAACCAAATAAAGTGCCTTCATCTCCAAAGAAAGTAACATTCAGTGTAAATATTTCATTATAAACGAAGTCGTGCCAAACACAGTTCATTTTCATTAATGTTTGAAATCATGTATATTATGCACTAGTTGACGTTTATATTATTGTTGTGGGACTGAAAGCTGTCTAGATCTACCTCTGTGCAGCTGTTAAGAAGGCTTCAAACTTCTCTTGGGCGGAGTAATTTTAGTCAGCTTGTATAGTAGTTTCACCTTTTCGATTTCTACAATGGCCACCGCCGACTCAGCACTGGACACTCTGAACAAGAAGTTGTTGTACCGGTCCAAGACACAGCATGACAAGCCTGCCCTCATATTCCATAGCCCAGATACTGCCACCAACAAACGTCTTGTCAGTCTTTATACGTGCCGACATCAAGACGGCAGAACATAAAGCTGGCCTCTAGACGGCAGTACACCAAGCTGGCCTCTAGACGACAGTACACAAAGCTGGCATATAGTCGGCAGTACACAAAACTGGCCTCTAGACGGCAGTACACAATGATGGCATGTAGACGGCAGTGCACAAACCTGGCCTTTAGACAACAGTACACATAGATGACCTCTAAACGGCAGTACACATAGACGGCCTCTAGACGGCAGTACATATAGATGGCCTCTAGACGGCAGTACACATAGATGGCCTCTAGACGGCAGTACACATAGATGGCCTCTAGACGGCAGTACACATAGATGACCTCTAAACGGCAGTACACATAGATGGCCTCTAGACGGCAGTACACATAGATGACCTCTAAACGGCAGTACACATAGATGGCCTCTAGACGGCAGTACACATAGATGACCTCTAAACGGCAGTACACACAGATGGCCTCTTGACGGCAGTACACATAGATGACCTCTAAACGGCAGTACACACAGATGGCCTCTAGACCGCAGTACACATAGATGACCTCTAAACGGCAGTACACATAGATGGCCTCTAGACGGCAGTACACATAGATGACCTCTAAACGGCAGTACACACAGATGGCCTCTAGACGGCAGTACACATAGATGGCCTCTAAACGGCAGTACACATAGATGGCCTCTAAACGGCAGTACACATAGATGGCCTCTAAACGGCAGTACACATAGATGACCTCTAAACGGCAGTACACATAGATGGCCTCTAAACGGCAGTACACATAGATGGCCTCTAAACGGCAGTACACATAGATGGCCTCTAGACGGCAGTACACATAGATGGCCTCTAGACGGCAGTACACATAGATGGCCTCTAAACGGCAGTACACATAGATGACCTCTAAACGGCAGTACACATAGATGGCCTCTAAACGGCAGTACACACAGATGGCCTTTAGACGGCAGTACACACAGATGTAACGGAATTTGGATCAGCAGTGCTTTTTAGGTTTAAACTACTGTCATTTTGCTTTTGAACAACCAGCTTATGAAGTTGGAAACACCGATATGCCGAGTCAAAATGTCCCGTTGTCGCTCGTATTGACACAGGGAGCGAATTCCCGCCGAGTTGTAATACCCGTTTATCGATGGTTCTCTGCCCAAAAGGTTGAATCTCTGTTCGAAAGAAGGTACCAAAAAAAAAAAAAAAAAAAAAAAGGCCGCTATGGATGATAATGAATCTAATTACAGCTTGAATATAGCAGTATAAACGGTCGACAGTTGGCGTTGTAACTCATCTCCTACCAAAACCTCCCTTGTCCAATATAGGCAACACCCTTCAGAATAAATATTATGAATATGTATGAATAAATACCAATATACGATATGAATAATGCATCTAATTACAGCATGAATATAGTAGTATAAGCAGGCGACAGATGTCCTTTAATGGGAAACCTTGCAGCAGCGATTTTGGTGTAAACTACACCTCCAACCATATCCATCTGTATTGTTGAGCAGGGGACACTCAGGGCTAAACAAATATAAAATAAGACATAAGACATTTATTAAATTTCCAAAAGAGGAACATTGCTTTGTGGTCTCTCATAAAAACATAAAGCATGTCAAACACTCACTCATACGGCCATGCACACTCATTCCACCTATTTACATGTTCGTACACTCGTACCTAAAAATCTATCACAATGTTGCAGTACTATGAATAAATTACAACACTACACCCACATCATTTCACATCAGCAGCACAACAGCAGAGGTGCACATAACTCTATCACAGTCAACGCCAGCTGACACCCGGCGAGAAACAACACGTCTAATTAGAATTTAAGATATATCACCATCAGCATCAACATATATATATAGTGATATGAAAGAATGTGTTCAAAATAATATATATATAATATACAATATATATAGATAGATATGTGTGTGTGATATAAAATATATATAAATACATATATAATAGATAGATATATATATCTCTGGGAGATATGCGAAACACCGTGTCGTCCTTTGCGCGCAGGTTCTAGCAAACCCCTTTTCGCTTCATTTTCACCCGTTTGTGGTGGTTTCACCTTGTAGTTCTCTACAATGGCCGTCATCGACTCAGGACTGGACACTGTAAACAAGAAGTTGCTGTACTGGTCCAAGACACAGCCTGACAAGCCGGCCTTCATATTCCATAACCCAGCTACTGCCACCAACAAACGTCTTGTTATGTTGTTTCCACATGATTTGCGAGTTATCGCCCTTTTCAAAAAAAAGTGGCTTTCTGGCGTTTAAAGGCGTAATATTTACCTAAACCACTCCTGTTCTGCAAAACTCTGTATATAGACCCGGAATCGGAGGACGCAGTAGTGCCGAGGTAAATAAATGACCGACACAATGTTCACATAAAGACACTCATCGGTTAACTTAGCGGTCGGAACCATCCGCAAACAATTAAATACACAACGTGACCGGGCGAATCATCGGTAAATACAGTCGAATACGCTTAACTCGAATTCGCAGGGGAAATGCATTTTTGTTCGACGTATCCGAAGTTTGACTTATCCGTGACGACGGATAAGGTCGAATTTCGACTCTAGCTTCGAGCTAAGCGAGTTGCACCTTTTCACCCCCTGATTCGGTTTGGAAACTGAAATTTATTTTCCCTGGTCAACATGAGCTTACTGCTGCTGCGTTGGTATAGTTCGCCCCCTTGTGTCATTTACACCTGCTGTAAATGCACTGTGACCGTCTAAACAACATAGTGATTGCACAATTACCACAAGGTAACCCCAACCCTAAACCTAACCCTAAACCGATCTAAGCAGGCGAACTCTACTAAATGAGTGTGGATGCGTTTGAATAGTTTGCCCAGTACGGCCCAGGGGTGCGAACTATACTGAGCCTTACTGCTAGGATTTGTTATATTCAATACGCTCGTGTAAGCTGCCATGTCATCGAATCTCCGTAGCTATTCTGTTCACTTTGAGTTCACTTTCACTTCAGAGTCAGTATTGGCTTGGTCTTACCATAGTCACACATGCAATGCAGAGGAAGGAGAAACCCAAGTTTTTCTGATGGCTGTTTCGTTCTGACATGAAAGCTGCCTGGCACCAAACGGTGATAAGTTTCCAGCTTATGTTTTCTTCTTCTTTTCTAGTTTCACTGACTCTTATTCTGCTCGTAAGATCAGCAGCGTCATCTGTGTGTGTGTGTGTGTGTGTGTGTGTGTGTGTGTGTGTGTGTGTGTGTGTGTGTGTGTGTGCGCGCAGTCATCTGATCGCATCAGTGTGCTCAATAAATTCTAGTGCAACGTCATATAAACACACGCAGTCAAATAGCAGAAAGATCCAACTAACGGCATCAACCGGCACCCTCACACACACACACACACACACACACACACCAGGAATAACTTACTGCTTAGTGCTTACCCTCCGAATCCGACGGCAAATCACCTTCTTAACACTGGCGACAGAAAACCTCAGCGATCAGGGGCACAGGGTCAGATCTCACGCCTAGCTCTGTTCTTGCACGTGTTTCTCGCCAATTTCGTGTTCTACCACCCACGATAACCAGCCCTAAGGCCCGCAGGACACATAACACTGTGAACCTGTACTTGCACGGACAATGTAAAATCTCCGTGCAAGCCGTGTTTCGGCGCTGATGCATTAGAAGGACAAAAAGAAATTCCCGTGCCAGCGACTGGCACGACTTATCCGAGGCTAAAATTGCAGATTTCGTTTGACATAACCGAGTTTTGACTTATCCGTTTTTGAGTACTCGTTCGACTTATCCGTGGAAAATTAAGTCATACAAAGAGCAAGTTTGGCCGGGAAAAACTTTTCGCTTCGACGTATCCGAAGTTCGACTTAAGCGTGTTTGACTTAAGCGTATGGGTCTGTAATTGTAAACTACTCGACTGGCTGAGTCATCAATGCATTGGTTTTTATGTTTTTGTTTGTTTTGGTTTTGTTTTTTTGCAGATACTGCGTGATGTTTGACAGTTTCCCCACCACTGTGACGGGGAAAACGGACCGTAAAGCCATCCTGACCTCGGCTCTCCGGACACTCGGCATGACGCAGCCCACTGTTGTGGCCCACTAGACATGCGTGAGTGAGTGAGTGAGTGAGTGAGTGAGTGAGTGAGTTTTTAGGGCTTAAAGCCGCGCAAGCCACAAAGACTAATTCGCGGGTGAGTGTGCCTGCACTACATGAAAAAAACAAAAATGTAACGGTGGACAAAGGATGCAAACTGGTCTACGGGGCAATATAAACCTAGGACATGTAGGAGACGCTGTACCTTCATGCTAATTTCTCGAACTCCCGGTTACAAAAAAGCGTAGAAAACAAATGACAATTACAACTAGGTAAAACAAAGATAAATACTAAGCGCATATACAGCAAATATTGCAACTTATCATCTCCTAGGCGCAATAAACCACTGGTAGTGCAGACGTGAGTGAGGAGTTAAAAAGAAGAAATATAGATGAAAGGGCCGAACTTAGAAATCAGCTGAGAAAAGAGAGGAAGGACAGAGCGGCTAAATTCGGGAGGTTTTAAAGAGAAAGATACGGGTGAATGGGCTGGTGAGGGATAGACAGAGAGGAAGGAAGGAAAATTCCTTAGTTGCCAATGAAGACAACATGCCTTCGAGGCAGTTGGAGAACAGACCGCTCCAACACGGAACCTCCTCGCCGTGAGGCGGTTTGGGAAAACAACGCACCAGAGAGGGGTGCGTTGTGAAGGTCTTCAACATGACAGGTGTTCAGCAGCACCAGCAGGGCGCTGCGAACAAAGCCCGCCAGGCTGAAGACCAGGTGGGAGAATCCAGTGAAGTCGGTCTTCAGAAACGACCCTCAGATGTCTCACTGGACCAAGGGTCAGCAGACACCCGCTTACTGACCTCCCCCCGGAGGAGATTTTAAGAGAACAAAAGACAGGTGAATGGACCGAGGGAGGCAGAAACATGAGTGAAGAAAGAGCAAAAGGGGTGGGCAAGCTTGGCGAAATCAGCCCCGCCGCGTGAAGGCGAGCCCATGGGGCCCACTAGACATGCACTTGGAGGACACCATCATGGATTGTTGAGACTATTATCAGTTCAAAATACTTTATTCAGCCCTCCAGGGGCAATCAGAATGTTCGGGCGGGCTCTACAAAATACATATGACCAAACACTATTAAGTCCAGACCAGACAAGTTAAGACCAGTCACCATACGTGCTCTTTCGCTTTCTTGCCTGTGGGTAAGTTCGTGTCCCGAAGTAACAGGACGTCTACAAGTTCAGATGACTGTAAAAAGAGGGGAGCAGATCTCTGACAAGAAAATCGAGGACTTTTCCCAAAACTTCTTTTTCTCTTGACGTTTCACGAAATAAAACTTTCCTCCTTCGATTTTGTCTTCAGTACAGTGGACTCCACTTATAAGGACCTCCGATATAAGAACCATCGCTTATAGGGACACCCCAAAGCAGGTCCCTGTCAAAGGTGTTCTTTGTGATCACTTATTAAAACTCGCATAGAAGAACCCTCTGATATAGGGTTCATCGCTTATATGGACAGCACTTGCTAGGTCCCCACATCAAACTTTCCTCGGATATAAGAACCGCAAGTAGGAATGATCATTTCTAGGAAGTCTGCGATTATTCTATTTTTGGAACCCTCGCTTGTAAAGACACCATCTGCTTGTTCCCAACACGACCTCCCCTCGGATATAAGAACCGAAAGTAGAAGTTATGCTAGGTTCATTGGCTCACTTGTGTAACAAAGTGAGTCTATGTAATAACCCTCCGTCGTCTGTCTGTGTGTCTGTCTGTCTGTCTGTCTGTCTGTGTGTCCGCAGTAAACCTTAACACTGGCATTTTCTCAGAAACTATGAGCAGCAGAGGCACCAAACACTTGGCAAGCTGATAGACAGCTATAAGACCTTTCACAACATACTATAATGATTGACCTTGACCCAAGGTCAAGGTCACTAAAGCTGTCTGTTTGGAAATTTTACATTGGCATTTTCTCAGAATTTAGAAAAGCCAGAGACATCAAACTTAGCATGGCAATGGATATTGACAACACCTTTACTGACATACCTGTATTAAGTGACTTTGAATCAAGGTCAAGGCCATACAACCTTAACATTGGGATTTTCTCAGAAACAATGAACAGCAGAGGCACCAAACTTGGCAAGCTGATAGACTGCTATAAGACCTTTCAAAACATACCATAATGACTGACCTTGACCTAAGGTCAGGGTCACTAAAGCTGTCTGTTTGGAAATTTTACATTCGCATTTTCTCAGAATCTAGAAAAGCCAGAGACATCAAACTTTGTATGATGATAGACATTGACAACACATTTACTGACATACATGTACCTGTATTAAGTGACTTTGAATCAAGGTCAAGGCCATACAAGCTGTTTTGCGGAAAACCTTCCAAAACCTTAACATTGGCATTTTCTCAGAAACAATAAACAGCAGAAGCACCAAACCTGGCTTGCTGATAAACAGCAGCAAGACCTTTCAAGGCTTACCATTTTGAATGACCTTGACTGAAGGTCAAGGTCGTCAAAGATGTATAATTGGAAATTTAAAATTGCCATTTTCTCAGAATGTAGTGGTACCAGAGGCATCAAACTTTGCATGGCATGATAGACATTGACAAAACCTGTACTGGCATAACCTGTACTGGCATACTTGTATTCAATTTCCTTGGGTCAAGGTCAAGGCCATTCAAGATGTTTTGTGGAGACTTTAACGTTAGCATTTCCTTGGAAACAACAAACAGCAGCAAGGCACAATGATAGGCAGCAAAGAGACCTATGCAGACATACCCATTTGAGTGACCTTGACTCAAGGTCAAGGTCATTACAGCTGTCTGTTGTGAAATTTTACATTACCATTTGTACAGAAATTACAAAAATTAGAGTTATCAAATTTGGCATAATGATAGTCACTGATAAGCTCTTCACTTACAGATCTCATTTGAATGACCTTGACCCAAGGTCAAGGTCATAGAAGCTGTCCTGGGAAAACTGTTATATTGCCATTTGCTGTTTTCTTAGGAACTATGAACACAAGACACCTTATTTCGTGAAAGCTAGTGATAAGAGCTTTAGAAACATACTCTTTTGAATGACCTTGACCCATCTCACAAGTGAGCCAAGGAGGCTTTGCTCCTCTAGTTTTCGTTGCGTTTCATTTCCCGGAATTTCCAAGAAACATTTCTTCTACAAGATGGCGGAGCGTAAGAGAAAAGCATTGTCTGTCCAACAAAAAATCGAAATAATTAGAGAGGTCGAGCGTAACCCTCAGAAAAGCAAAAGTCTCATCGCTGATGAAATGAAAGTTCCGAGGACGACTTTGCTCAACATCGTAAGAGAAAAAGCCAAATACGTTGGGCAGTTTGAAAGCGGCAAGACTGAGCTTTCCAGAAAGCGTGCAAGAGGCTCCTAACATCGCACTGTTGACTCTGCTACATAACTTCTAGAGCTATTTGCATTAAATTTATGTTTCACGTACGCAAAAGAAGTAAACTATATTGCATCGAGATCAAGCCAACCAGCAAGTTCCACTTCATTGACGCAAAGGCTTAAACAAGCAAGAGATTGCCGTGCACACACACACACACACACACACACACACACACACACACACACACACACACACACACACACACACACACACAGACCATTAGAGGTCGATATACGACTCTTTTTAGCTTGTCCACAATATTTTCTTCTTTCCTTGGTTATAAGAACACACACTAGCACAACTGACCTTATATCCGAGGTATGCTTATAAGAAACCTCGCTTATAAGGACACCCAACTGCTGGCCCCGGCGCTGTTCTTATATCCGAAGTCCACTGTAACTGTGTTTTTAGTGGACAAATCCAGATGCCTATTGTATTTCTGAAGTGTACTAAAATTGAAACACCCGTGAGAGTTCAATGTGCTGAAGTCAATTTCACCGCACGAGTGAGGCACAATGGATAACTATATGATACGATGTTTGTTCGATATGTTTCTGAATGTTTGCTTGTTCTCTTAGTTCTTTGAATGAAGTGTAATAAAAATGAAACAACGGTGAGAGTTCAATTTATTGGAGTCAGTTGATTGGAGTCAGTTTACCCGCACGTGTGTGGAACAATGGATACGATATACGATACGATGTTTGTTCAATATATTCCTGAATGTTTGCTTGTTTGCTTAATTCTTTGCTTCAGTCTTTTTATTGTTATTATTCACTGATATTCTTTAACAGATATGAAGCCTAATAAAAACGGAACAGCCGTGAGAGTTCAAATTACTAAAGTCGATTTCACCGCATGAGTGAACGAACGAACGAACTATAGAGAACTATACGATACGATGTTTGTTCAGTAGGTTAGCTTCATTCTTTGCTTCAGTCGGGGAGCCGGGGTGGCCGAATGGTAGAGCGTTGGACTTCTAATGCTCGGGTCGAGAGTTCTTATCCCGGCTGGGGTCAAATATTTGTGCTGGCTTTTTCATCGTTGCCCCGTCTTTGATATCACCCGTATGTGGTGGAAAAGGACGTTAAACCCCCAAACACCCACCCCACCCCCTTGCTTCAGTCCTTTTATTGTTATTAATTATTGATATTGTAAAACATATGAAGTGTAATGAAAATGGAACAACCGTGAGAGTTCAATTTGTTAGAATTGATTTCACCGCACGTGTGCGGCACAACGAATAATAATAATAATAATAATATACATAAATATAATACACGCATAATATGAATGAGGATGAAATGAAAACAAGAAACAATGTCAACGTACCAGCCAACGTGCCTGCATTATTTGGTTAATGCAAATATATCCACAACAAAACAGAATACAATGTAAACATTTAGAGGCAATATGAAATACAGTATAAACAATAATACATAGACCAGACCTGACGACCAGCATGCGACACGTGTGTGTTGTTTGTTTTACTGTTACTCTAACGTCTGTTGGAAAACATTCGCGATGTTTATATGCATTGTCAACAAAGAAAAGAGACATTTTAAACCAACCTGCCGTCCTTCTCGGGCAGCTTTTAGCAAAATATCGAACTCCTGTTCGCACCATTTTTATAAATTGTTAGAGGTTTCACCTTTTGGTTTTCTACCATGTCCGTCACCGACTCAGATCAGGATACTGTGAACAAGAAGTTGCTGTACTTGTCCAAGACACAGCCTGACAAGCCGGCCTTCATATTCCATAACCCAGCTACTACCACCAACAAACGTCTTGTGTTTACACGAGCCGACATCTTCACTCTGGCCTCTCGCTACGCCGCCATCTTGTGTCGGAAAGGTATCAGACAAGGCGACGTGGTGTGCAACACGCTGCCCAACTCTCCCGAGCGCCTGCTGACCGACTTGGGCATCATGCTGGCTGGGGCCGTGGCCATGAACGGAATGGTGGTGCTGTCAGACGGTGCGGATTTTGTCGGGTCCATCCAGAAAAGCGGTTGCGTGGCCGTCATCGTGGACCCCAGGCAGAAGTTGAACCAGCCTCTCACTGTTCTTGAAAACCGGCTTCGCTCCAGGGCGGGCCACACTGTCGACTGTCCGGACACCCCGCTTCTCAAGACGCTGCTCTATGTGGACAGCGGGGTGGGCCAGGACGGGCACAAGCTGTTCCTGGAGCAGTTACGGAATGAGAACGAGTCTTTCGTTGCCGACGTGAAGCCCGAAGAGCGAGCCTTCATTTTCATCACTTCTGGCAGTACCGGCCTTTCCAAGCTTGTCCCGATAACGCACGCTCAGTACTTGTTGCTTGCCACCACTCTTAATCAAAGTTTCGTTCTGAAGCCTGAAGACATCTTTTTCAACGACGCCGGCTTCGGATGGATGGGCGGGGCGCCTTTCCGATACATTGCCGTGGGCGTCACACGTGTGTGTCTTGACCACATCATTGTGCCAGTATTTGATACTCGAGTGGCATTGGAGATAATGTGTTCTGAGCAGTGTACAGCTGCCTTTTTCTTGCCCCCCATTCTGGAGAGGATGTTGGATGATCAGAACACCTTGAACAACTTGACATTCGCACTACGCAAGATAGGAACAGGTGATGCCAATATTTGAACAATTATTTTATTCATTAGATTTCATTAAATCAAGAGCTGGTGGTTCTTTTAATAATGATGATGACGATGATGAATATGTCATGGACATATGGACATGTCAGCAGCTGATTTGCTTAGTGGCTTACCTGTAGAGTGAAATTGTAACCCCAAATTCTACCGCTACATGACAAAAGAGCCTGTGTGTTCACAGTTAACGGTTTCCGGTGTCCCAAAGAGGTACTCTTGGAAGGCAATAACTCTTAATAGCCCATACAAAAAAAACAACAACAAAAAAAAAAAAACCCTGAATTTTACTTGAAATCTTCAGATCACTAGAAGCCACTTCAAGCCACTATTATAATATATAAAGAGGTACTCTTGGAAGGCAATAACACTTAAGAGCCCCTACTAAAATCTCAATTTTACTTGAAATCTTCAGATCACTAGAAGCCACTATTATGAAATCTGCAGCGGTCCTGGGGCTAGCGGGGAAGGCCCACGCCTTCCGTAATAGTGGCTTGAAATGGCTCCTACTGGTGTGCAATGGCTTGTTCTTTTTAATCAGTCTTATTATATAGCTGGCGGGGGATGGTCCTGCTCGGGCTCTCAAGAGTTAAGTTACACCTTTTTGTTAGTCGTGCTTATCTTTTAGAAGAAAAGGCGATAAACGAAGTCTCACACATTTCGCCCATTCCTTTTCGCAGGTGGACAGCCGGTCCGGAAAAGTTTCATGCAGCTCATCGGCAAGGTCACACAGAGTATCGTCATCTTCTACGCCAGCACGGAGTGCGGTCCCGTGACCTCCAAAGTCGTGACCATGAACAACAAGGGAGACTATGAGGACGGTAACAACGGGCTGCCTCTACCTGGGGTAGAGCTTCAGGTCTGGACTCAATGCCTAACATTCCCGCCACAAGTGTGTCGCGGAAGCTTATATCGTAGGGACACTTGTGGTCTGCATAACATTCAAGCAGTTTACTTAAGCCGCATATGCGGATCGTGATTGTTTTGTACATGACTAACAAGAAAGATATTTAAGTTTGAAAAGTTCAACAGGAGCTGCATAAATATGTAAGTAAACTATCCTAAGAATTTAAAGTCGGTACCTTGTTTTGTTTTGTTTTTCTCTGAACCCGCCTCACAAATCTGCCTGTCTACAGGGGATGGCTGAGGAAAAATCGGGCCGTCTTGAATGAGTTAAACCCCAGGAGACACATTCCTATCCTCTAACGACCAAACCGGCAGCACCTGTCAACGTTAACGAATACGATACAGTCATTTGACCATACTATACACACACTGAAGTACTCATCTTGAACATTTAGTCAATGGAAATTATAACACAACCCATTCACAATTCTCAGAATACTGCACCCAGAACGTTTGTTGTGCAGCTTGTGGACGAGAATCAGCAGGAGGTGTTGGAGCCAGGTCAGACCGGGGAGGTGCTGTGTCGCGGACCCAACGTCTTCACCGGCTACCTGGGCATGGACCAGGCCGCTCTCGGCAACGTCTTCACGCATGACGGCTGGTTCCGCACCACTGACGTTGGCTTCCGTAACAGCAAGGGGGAGCTGCATATCGTCTGCCGCAAGTAAATGTGGTCATTCCCTCATAATCTACAAAGCAAGCCGAAAAAAGCAAATAAACAAAATAGAAACAGCCAAGCTACAATAACAATTTAGGAAATCGACGTATCTGGTTTATAAAAAAAGAATACGAGAGTAGTTTTCTAAAAGTGTTTCAATTTCCCTCAAAGTTTGTTTCTTCTCACAGGAGGGTGTTTGGATGTTTGAGAGCTTAACGTCCTTTTCCACCACGTACGGGTGATATCAAAGACGGGGCAACGAGGAAAAGGCCAGCACAAATATTTAGCCCCATCCGGGATTCGAACTCAAGACCCGAGCATTGAGAGTCCAACGCTCTATCATTCGCCTGTCCCGGCTCCCCCTTCTCACTGGAACTTTTGACAAGCGACTAACGCTTGGTTTGGCAAAGTATGTGTTCACTTTCATACGATCACGACAATAGCACCAACATAAACGTTTGTAAATACACGCGAAATCTTTTTTTCTTTATTCCCCGTGTGGTTTACAGATCCAACGCTATCATGTATGGCCATATTATCCTGTACCCGGGGTGGCTAGAGTCGCGGTTGGCGCGGTGCCCGGGTGTACAGAGTGTCGTCATCGTGCCCGTGCCCGACCCCATCATGCATCAGGAGTTGTGCGCATGCGTGGTGCCCCAGCCCGCAGTTATCATCACGGAAGGAGAAATTCGGGAGTTTTGCAAAACTCTGTATATAGACCCGGAATCGGAGGACGCAGTAGTGCCGAGGTAAATAAATGACCGACACAATGTTCACATAAAGACACTCATCGGTTAACTTAGCGGTCGGATGAACCATCCGCAAACAATTAAATACACAACATGACCGGGCGAATCATCGGTAAATAATTGTAAACTACTCGACTGGCTGAGTCATCAATGCATCGGTTTTTATGTTTTTGTTTGTTTTGTTTTTGTTTTTTGCAGATACTGCGTGATGTTTGACAGTTTCCCCACCACTGTGACGGGGAAAACGGACCGTAAAGCCATCCTGACCTCGGCTCTCCGGACACTCGGCATGACGCAGCCTACTGTTGTCGCCCAGTAGAGATGCACGTGGAGGATACCGTATTGTTGAGACTAAGTTCAAAATACTTTATTCAGCCCTCCAGGGGCAATCAGAATGTTCGGGCGGGCTCTACAAAACACATATGACCAAACACTATTAAGTCCAGACCAGACAAGTTAAGACCAGTCACCATACGTGCTCTTTCTCCTTTTTAGAATTTAATCAGAACTTATATCGTGTGCCTGTGGGTAAGTTCGTGTCCCGAAGTAACAGGACGTCTACAAGTTCAGATGACTGAAAAGAGGGGAGCAGATCTCTGACAAGAAAGTCATTGTGAGTGAAGGGAAGAAGAACGAGGACGTTTCCCAAAACCTTGACGTTTCATGAAATAAACTTTCCTCCTTCGATTTTGTCCTCATTAACTGTGTTTTTAGTGGACAAATCCAGATGCCTATTATATATCTGAAGTGTACTAAAATTGAAACAGCCGTGAGAGTTCAATGTGCTGAAGTCAATTTCACCGCACGAGTGAGGCACAATGGGCAACTATACGATACGATGTTGGTCCGACATGTTTCTGAATGTTTGCTTGTTTGCTTAATTCTTTGCTTCAGTCCTTTTATTGTTATCATTTATTGATATTTTTAACAGATATGAAGTGCAATAAAAATGAAAGCCGTGAGAGTTCTGTTGTGGTGGTGTCGAGTGGGATAGTGCAGGCGCACAAGTGTGGTAGTGAGGGAGTCAAACAAAGAGTGCTACATAAAACACATCTTTTTATTTTTACCACAAGAACAAGGAGCAGTGTACGAACATACTTGGAAACAATGGCCGGTTCACAAAAGATGGCTGAGAAACGATGCGCGAAAGGACAATCAGCGTAGGGGTCAGCGGTGAGACGAGAGAGTGCAGCGCTGGGTGGCAGGGTCACGCTCGCGAGCAGAAACAAAGACTGCCTAGCGAGGCGTGGCGAGCTCCTTATGACTGCACAGCGCGGCCCGCAAAGGGAGCAACCCTAGGCTGCATGGCTGGAGGGGGGTCGATTCGCGGCTAGAGGGGGAATTTGTGTTTGTTGCTACTCAGATATCCACCCGTAGCGGGCGTAATACAACAGCTACAAACTTCAAACAAACTGCATTGAAAAGAGCGTGAAAATTGCTTTAAGATGGTATAAGTTTGGAACATCACCAAAGTACAAAGAATTTCCGATCGCCGATTTAAGAGCGTAAAGACCGGGACCACGCGTTTGAAAAGGGATGAAAATGGCGAAATACACCTTTTAAACTATAAAATAGCGTTAACAACCAAACATGATCAGAAAGTAAAAACTCTCCCGAAACTACTGCAGTTTACGGCAAGACCCTAGGTGAACGGGCTGCGGAGTTATTAGGCAGTAAACACGGGTAAACAAACACAACTAATTGCGGCATGTGCCATCGCGGCGGTGAGCTCGATTACCTCCCTTGTTAGCGAGGCGTCTGCTCGCGGCTAGTGTATAGGGCTGGCCAGAGGACAAAGAGTAGTGGGCGAGGGGTAGAACCACTCGGCTACATCTCCCCCCACTAAAATACAACCAGCGGCCTCGCTGGTGCCAAATCAAAACATACTACGCTAGAGCCCATCAAACAGGAGCAACAGCAAAATACAAAAGCAATATCCAAAACTCAATGGCGCCACACCAAAAGATAAACCAATACACACCCTAGTGTCCTCGTGATTCCAAGAATTACAAGTAATCATGGCCAGTTATACAAAACTGTATAAACAAAGGCGCGTTGAGCAACACTGATAGAAACCAAGTATATGACATCATGAATCTAGTCAGCTTAAACAATGTTTACAACAAGTCAACCGCAGAGCAAGAGCTACCACCAAAATGCCAATATAACAAAACATGCACGCAGTCACAAAGAAAACATCACGCACCAGTCCAACAACTCCAACAGTCCGTTCTCTCACAGAGATCTCACCGAAAAACGAAGGGGTTCAAAGGGACACGAATAACACTAACAGTACCACTGTCACTGGGATCTCATAATCATGATCAGTCCTATCACAGTTCTTGATCCAGCACCATCACTTCGAGATTTGTTCATGCCACCTTCTGTTTTTGCTGGAGTCGCGCCGAGCGCCTCAAGGGTGTAGCTGGGGTAGCCTTGGGCGAGTTCTTAGCAGCCGGTTTCCTGGCCTGACTGCCGCTTGTACTGGCCACTGGCTGCTCGATAGGTGGTGTCCGAGGTGCAGCAGCAGGTGGGTCCGCAGCAGGCCGGTTCGTAGGGGTGACAGGGTCAGCTGGCCTGACCTCGGGTACAGCTGGGGCGGCGATAGGTGCTGCAGTGTCAGGAGCAGCGGCTTGGAGGACGGGGAGGAAGTCCAGAAACTGGATTTGCATGGGCTCCCAGTCCAAGTCCGTTGTCTCGGGGGCCTCCTCGTCCCGTGAGTCAGGGTCGTGGATCAAAGGCGCCGACACTGGAGCGGGAACAGGCGCAGGGCCAACTGGAGCGACAGCTGTGGCAAAGGGCAGGAAACTTAATGCCTGCGGCTCGTTGTCCCACTCCAGCTCTGCCTCCACAGCTATGGTCTCGCCGCTTTGTGTCGCAAGTCCAGGCGGCTGCACAGCCTGACGCGATTGTTCGCAGGAAGTTGGGGGAAGTTGCCGGTGCTGCGTCCTGGGTCTTCGCCGACGGCGCCGAACCCTCCTGCGCCGGCGATAGTTCAGCTTGGCCAGACAAGCCCGCTCAAGGTGCCCCATCTGGCTGCACCAATAGCACCTTGGTCCGGTTGTGGGCCCTTGTCTGGCCTGAGGGGCAATTAACGGCTCTCGGGGCTCCTCCAGCCGGGTGGCGAGGGCTTCAACAGCCAACTGCAGCTGCTCGATCACAGCCGACATCATAGAGAGTCGCACCTGGAGGGCCTCGGTCACAGTAGCTACTGCGCTGCCAGCGTCACCCAACGCTGACACCTTCCGTCCCTCTACCCTGGTGGTCTTGACAGGTCGCGCCCCTTCTCGCAGATCACCCCCCGTTGCCTGACTACACGTAGCGGCAACGGGGGCCGCTAGTTTCCCTGGTACGGCTGTGGCTGCTGCAGGTATTGGGGCTGCTGGTACTGGAATGGCGGCCCCTGATGCTGTTGGTGGTCTCCACGCCTAGACTTCCTCTGTCGCTGTTGGTACCTGCGCTTAACAGGGCAGTCTCTCTCAAAGTGCCCCGGCTGCTCACACCAGAAGCACGTGGGGGCTGGTCGTTGGCTGGGCGGCTGCGATGCTGACTGTGGTGGCGGGTCCAATTTGGCCGTGAGGGCGGCCACAGTGAGGCGGAGCTGTTCCATCTCCAAGGCCGTGGATGACTGCTCGCTGGCGACGGAACCCTCTTCCCGCATCCACCGCTGTGCCTCCTGCCTCACCTCCTTGAACGTGCTGTTCGGCTTCTCCCTGAGCAGCCGCTTGATGTCTCGCCTCAGTTCAGGGGGGTGAAGGCCATCCGCGAACCTCTCCACCAAGCGTTCCTCGTCAACACTGCCAGGTTTCGCTTGGTTGCACTTGGTGGCGAGGGCATGGATGGCCTGGGCGTAGCTGAGAACACACTCAGCCACACCCTGCTGTCGGGTGCTGAAGGCCCGCTCTGCTCCGCTGCGGGTGGGGCTCACGGAGAACGCCTCCTCCAGGATCTCCAGTATCTGCAAGCCAGTCCGCCTCTCCTCTTCTGGGTGTCCAGTCACCTGCGTGCGTGCCAACCCCTCCAGGGATTGCAGCACCCAGATCGCGTCGGCCCGAGGGGGGAACTTGAAGCTTGACAGCACGCGCCGCCCTTCTTCCAGAAAGCTTCCCACCTCCGTTCCGCTCCCAGAGAACTTTGGCAACCGGGGAGGCTGCATAAGTGGAACGGCAAGCAGCTCCTCCTCGGCGGGTCGTGGGTCCCCATTAGGCGGCTGGTGCACATCCGCGATGACTGGTTGCCGGGCCTCGATGGCGTCATCCTCGTGGTCTCCCATGGCAGCGCTAATCAGCAGTCGGCAGCACCCCCTTCATACACTGCTCCTTAGTGGTGACTCCCCCTACTTGTGCATCCTGCTCGCAGCGCCAGATGTTGTGGTGGTGTCGAGTGGGATAGTGCAGGCGCACAAGCGTGGTAGTGAGGGAGTCAAACAAAGAGTGCTACATAAAACACATCTTTTTATTTTTACCACAAGAACAAGGAGCAGTGTACGAACATACTTGGAAACAATGGCCGGTTCACAAAAGATGGCTGAGAAACGATGCGCGAAAGGACAATCAGCGTAGGGGTCAGCGGCGAGACGAGAGAGTGCAGCGCTGGGTGGCAGGGTCACGCTCGCGAGCAGAAACAAAGACTGCCTAGCGAGGCGTGGCGAGCTCCTTATGACTGCACAGCGCGGCCCGCAAAGGGAGCAACCCTAGGCTGCATGGCTGGAGGGGGGTCGATTCGCGGCTAGAGGGGGAATTTGTGTTTGTTGCTACTTAGATATCCACCCGTAGCGGGCGTAATACAACAGCTACAAACTTCAAACAAACTGCATTGAAAAGAGCGTGAAAATTGCTTTAAGATGGTATAAGTTTGGAACATCACCAAGGTACAAAGAATTTCCGATCGCCGATTTAAGAGCGTAAAGACCGGGACCACGCGTTTGAAAAGGGATGAAAATGGCGAAATACACCTTTTAAACTATAAAATAGCGTTAACAACCAAACATGATCAGAAAGTAAAAACTCTCCCGAAACTACTGCAGTTTACGGCAAGACCCTAGGTGAACGGGCTGCGGAGTTATTAGGCAGTAAACACGGGTAAACAAACACAACTAATTGCGGCATGTGCCATCGCGGCAGTGAGCTCGATTACCTCCCTTGTTAGCGAGGCGTCTGCTCGCGGCTAGTGTATAGGGCTGGCCAGAGGACAAAGAGTAGTGGGCGAGGGGTAGAACCACTCGGCTACAGTTCTATTTGTTGGAGTCAATTTCACCGCACGTGTGTGGAACGATGGAGAACTATACGATACGATGTTTGTTCAATATGTTCTTGAATGTTTGCTTGTTTGCTTAAATCTTTGCTGCAGTCCTTTAATTGTTATCATTTACTGATATTCCTTTACAGATATACTTACTTACTTACTTAGGCCCTTGGCTCCACGTGGAGCATAGGCCATCGACAACCCTTCGCCATCGCACTCTGTTCTGGGCTAGTCTTGCCACTCCAGTCCAGTTGGTCCCCTGCTTACATAGCTCTGCCTCAGTGTCCCGCCTCCAGCTGCTGCGAGGCCGGCCTCTCTTCCTTTTCCCCTGCGGGTTCCATGTCAGGGCTTGGCGTGTGGTGCTGGATGCTGGCTTCCTGAGGGTGTGTCCAATCCAGCCCCACTTCCTCCGCAGGATCTGCTTGGCCACTGGTTCCTGCCCCGCTCGCTCCCACAGCTCTTCATTCCGGATCTTTTCTGGCCATCGGATGTTAAAGATGCGCCTCAGACAGGTGTTGAGAAATGTCTGGATCTTCTGCTGCATCGTCTTCGTTGTCCTCCATGTTTCGCATCCGTAGAGCAGTACTGACTTCACGTTGGAGTTGAAGATGCGAAGTTTGGTTCTTATGCTGACAACTTTGGATGCCCAGACGTTCTTCAGCATGACCATTGCTGCCCTTGCCTTGCCGATTCTGGCTGTGACGTCTCGGTCTGTGCCTCCCTGTCCATCAACCACACTCCCCAGGTAGACAAAAGACTCCAGCTCCCTGATGGGCTCTCCACCGACTGTGACTGGTGTGTTGGCAGTGGTGTTGATCTTCATCAGCTCGGTTTTCTTCCTGTTGATCTTGAGCCCTGTTCCGGCTGATGTGGCTTCCAGGCACGTAGTCTTGTCCTGCATCTGGCTGTGGCTGTGAGACAGGAGCGCCAGGTCGTCCGCGAAGTCGAGGTCATCCAGCTGCGTCCAGAGTGTCCACTGTATCCCGTTTTTCCTGCCTGCTGTAGTGGTCTTCATGATCCAGTCGATGACCAGGAGGAAGAGAAACGGGGACAACAGGCATCCCTGGCGGACTCCGGTCTTCACCTCGAAGCTTTCTGACAACTGGCCGGCATGGGCAATCCTGCAGCTCATGTCTTGGTAGGTGCACTGGATCAGGGAGATGATCTTCCCGGGGACTCCATAGTGCCTTAGCAGCTTCCACAGCGCCTCTCTGTCTACACTGTCGAAGGCCTTCTCATAGTCTATGAAGTTGATGTAGAGGGGGGAGTTCCACTCCAGTGACTGCTCCACAATGATGCGTAGGCTGGCGATCTGGTCAGCGCAGGACCTGTTCCTGCGAAAGCCTGCCTGCTGGTCTCGGAGCATGGGGTCGACTGCCTCTCTCATCCTCTCCAGTAGAATTCTGTTGAGAACCTTGCCTGGCACTGACAGGAGCATGATCCCTCGGTAGTTGCTGCAGTCCCTGAGGTCCCCTTTCTTTGGCAGCTTGATGACGATCCCTTCTTTCCACTGGGCTGGCACCTCTTCCTTCTCCCAGATCTTGCTGAACAGGCTGTGCAGCATGTTGACGGCTGTATCTGTGTCTGCTTTAATGGCTTCTGCTGGTATCTCGTCCGGCCCTGCAGCTTTCCCATTTCTCAGTGTCATGATGGCTTTCCTGATCTCCGCCTTAGAGGGCTTGTCGCAGTTGATGGGTAGTTCTGTCTCAGCTGGTGGGATGTCTGGTGGTGTTTCAGGGATGGGGCGATTTAACAGCTCCCTGAAGTGTTCTGCCCATCGCTTCAGCTGTTCCTCAGTTGTTGTCAGTGGGTGCCCGTTCTTGTCCTTCACTGGTTTGTCTGTCTGCTGAAATTTGCCCGCGAGCTTCTTGGTCACCTGGTACAGGTCTTTTAGATTCCCTTGTCGGGCTGCTTCCTCTGCTTGACTGGCCAGGTTGTCGATGTAGTCCCTCTTGTCCTTCCTGGTGCTCCTCTTCACTTCTCTGTCAGCTGCTGTGTATTCCTCTTGTGCCTTTGCCTTAGCTCTTCTTGTTCGGCTCGTGTTCAGTGCAGTTTTCTTCTCTTTCCTAACTTCCAGCTTCTGGATGGTATCAGCAGAGATCCATTCCTTATGTTGGGTCTTTCTCTTGCCAAGGACCTCTTCGCATGTGTCGTGCCAGAGTTTCTTGCTGTGTTCCCACTGTGTCTCGATGTCCATTTCACTGTCTTCTATCAGGTCTTGCAGTGGCTGGAACCTGTTGGAAAGGCTGATCCGGAATGCTGCTTGTGTGTCTGTGTTCCTGAGAAGTCCAACGTTGTACCTGGTCCGTGTGTTGTTGGCGTTGGTGTGCCTCTTAAGCCGAAGTCTCAATGTTGTTGCAAGAAGGTGGTGGTCTGATGATACATCGGCACCCCTCATCACGCGCACATCCCGCCACGATCTCCTGAACTTCCGGCTGATGCAGATGTGATCAATCTGGTTCTCCGTGACATGGTCCGGCGATCTCCATGTGGCCTTGTGGATGCGCTTGTGTGGGAAGATGCTGCCTCCTATCACTAGCTGGTTCAGGGCACAAAAGTCTGCAAAGCGCTCGCCATTTTCGTTCATCTGTCCCAGTCCGTGTGTTCCCATGGTGTCCTCATAGCCTGTGTTGTCTGATCCAATCTTGGCGTTGAAGTCTCCCATCAGTATGGTCATGTCCTTGGCTCCTCCTCTATCTATCACTGTCTGCAGTTGTTGGTAGAAGTCATCTTTTTTCTCCTCTTCCGCATCATTGGTGGGAGCGTAGCACTGGATGATGTTCAGCTTGATGTCTTTTTTCTTGGTGATGAATTTGGCTGTGATGATGCGGGAGTTGACAGGTTCCCAGCCGATGAGTGCCCGCTGTGCCTCCGGTGCCAGCATCAGGGCCACGCCCTCAGTGTGGGGGGCTCCATCCTCTGTGTGTCCAGAGTACAGCAATTGCTCTCCCGATGAAAATCTCAGCTGTCCTGTCTGTAGCCACCTTGTCTCACTCAGTCCCAGTACTCCTATCTTGTAGTTCTTCATCTCTCTTGCTACTTGTATGGTCCTTCCTACTTCATACATTGTCCTGATGTTCCATGTGGCTACTCTCGTTGTTGTCCTGGGTGTTAGAAGGGGGGTCGGCCTTGCAGCTTCCTTTCGGCTTTCACTGCAATGCGTCATAGGTCTCCGGGATGGAGACCCTTCCTCGCCCAGGTGAATGTCTCGGTTTGTTGCTGTCGATGCTTCAGTAACTTAGTGTTTTTTACAGGTAGGGCTGTTAACCCTACGCAAACCCGTTTAGCCTCTTGGAGAGGTGGTCCACATTCGTCTGACCTCTACCCTTCGACCTGTCCAGCTTGGGTGACCCTGCCAGGAGCATGTGCTCCTGCTGGCATAGTTCTCTGGGTCATTGAGGTACACAAGCCACTACCCCACGACAAGGGTTGGACCATGTAGGGCTTTACAGATATGAAGTGTAATAAAAATGGAACAGCCGTGAGAGTTCAATTTACTGAAGTCGATTTCACCGCACGAGTGAACGAACGAAAGAACGAACGAACGAACGATGGAGAACTATTTGATACGATTTTTGTCCGATATGTTCCTGAATGTTCGTTTGTTTGCTTAAGTCTTTGCTTCAGTCCTTTTATTGTATTTTATTGTATTTTATTATATATATATATATATACACACACATACAGGAGGGGAAAAAAGAAAGGAAATTTGATATCCGGCATAGTACACATACACATATACAGCACATATACAAGTTTATATCATTACTCGTTTATGCCCTCACACACAGCTTGCTGGCTTGCACAGACATGAAGTTTAATAAAACTGGACCAGCCGTGAGAGTTCAATTTACAGAAATCGATTTCACCGCACGAGTGAGGAAGTATGGAGATCTATACGATACGATGTTTGTTCAGTATGTTCCTGAATGTTTGCGTGTTAGCTTAATTCATTGTTTCAGTCCTTTTATTGTTATTATTTATTGATATTCTAACACATATGAAGTGTAATGAAAATGGAACAGCCGTGGGAGTTGTTTTTTTTTTTTTTTTTTTTGGAGTTGATTTCACCGCACGTGTGAGGCACAATGGAAAATAATAATAATAATATACATTAATATAATACATGCATGAGGAACACACAGAGGGGCAACACACACACACACACACACACACACACACACACACACACACACACACACACACACACACACACACACACACTACCATACATGCATGGGGAACACATAAATGGCACCAGCACACATTTTTCATTTGAAATCTGGAAGATCTAGAGGGCTGGTGAAATGTCGGAGGCAGTGTCAATACTTGTAGATTTTGCAAATTTACGAAATTGCAAAATTGGAACTTTTTTGACCGGCGCTTCTCGCAGAAATTTGAAAAAATATGTTTATCTTAAAGCTCTGTTATTCTTAATACTAAAGCTATAATAGTGCAGTAGTTCCTGTCATATGTGCAGTTTTCACAAGGGACAAAAATTCTGAGTAATTTGAAGGAGTCCTTTCATAGATATTTGGCCTTACATGCAAACTACCCCTACCTCGGAAATATTTGTTTTACACGAAATCTGTTAGAGCCATGCCTACAGCGAAATCTGCCCCATCCTATAAAGTAGTTTCTCCAAAGAGAAACAACTTAAAAACAAACAAGGAGGAATGTCCCCATCCCATGAAGTTGGTTCTGCAAATGTCATGTATTTTGTCTGTTTTATTGTTATTGTTGTCGGTATTTTCCCCCCTCTCTTCAAGTCTGTAAGACCTATCAAAAACACTAGATCCGCTACCCTATGGTGGATCTAGAATCATAGAGAGAGAGAGAGAGGGATGACGTAAATTCCGTGAACTAAACATTTAACGTCAGCTTCACGCAGGTCGTCTGAGGATGCTTGGTCATGTGATCTCCCTGTTGGCGCTGTGACTTCGCTGACTGAATTAATTTTTACATAAAATCTGGAAGATGTGGAGGGCTTGAAATGTCGGAGGCAGTGACGATACTTGCAGATTTTGTCTGTGAACCAAACATTTGACGTCAGCCTCACGCTGCTCGTCTGACAGATGATGCTGGTCCATGTCTTGTGATTTCCTTGTTCCTTTCGTGACTTCCTTGACTGAATGGATTTTAACATAAAATCTGGAAGATCTAGAGCGCTGGTGAAACTTGGACTAGAATAGCTTGGATTGCACTTACGAAATCGCATTCTTTCGACCAGTGATTCTCACAGAAACTTGAAAAAGTATGTCTAAGATATGCCTGAAAAGCTCTGTTCTTCTTAATACCAAAGCTATATAATACTAGTAATAGTAGTGCAGTAGTTCATGTCATGTGTGCAGTTGTCACATGTGACAACAAGGAGGAACGGCCCCGTCCTACAAAGTTGTTTCTCCGAACTTCATTTTATTTTGTCTGTTTTGTTGTTGTTGTTGTCGGTTCTCCCCTCTCCACGTCCTACCAATGACACTAGATCCTCTACGACCTCGACCGATTAGCCACGTGACTGGGGGTGGGGGTGGGGTGGGGAGAGAGAGAGAGAGGTCAGTTCCGTGAACTAAACATTTGACGTCAGCCTCAGGCAGGCCGTCATACAGAGAGAGAGAGAGAGAGAGAGAGAGAGAGAGAGCGAGATATGACGTCAATTCCGTGAAGTAAACTTTTGACGTCAGCCTCTAGCACTGAGATCGTCTGAGGATGCTTGTTCATGTCTTGTGATTTCCCTGTTGGCTTTGCGACTTCCCGACGGAATTATTTTTGACATGAAATCTGAAAGACCTAGAGAGCTGGTGAAATGTCGGAGGCAGTGACGATACTTGCAGATTTTGTCTGTGAACCAAACATTTGACGTCAGCCTCACGCTGCTCGTCTGACAGATGATACTTCTTGTGATTTCCTTGTTGCTTTTGTGACTTCCGTGACTGAATTAATTTTTACATAATATCTGGAAGATCTAGAGAGCTGATGAAATGTGGACTTAAGTGCCTTGGATTGTACTTACGAAATTGCAAAATTGGAACTTTTTTTGACCGGCGCTTCTCGTACAAACTTGAACTAGAGAGGCAAAAGCCTCCATGGCTCCCTTGTGACATGGGTCAAGGTCATTCAAAAGAGTACGTTCGTAAAAATCTTATCACTATCTATCATCAAGCCAAGTACGGTGTCTCTGGTGTTCTTAGTTCCTGGCAATATTACACTTTCCCCCAAAACTGACTGTATGGCCTTGACCTTGGGTCAAGGTCATTCAAATAAGATATCAATCTCTATCATTACGCCAAGCTGGATGCCTCTAGTATTTGTAGTTTCTCCAAAAACAGTCATATTGAAATTCACAACAGACAGCTTTATGACCTTGACCTTGAGTCTATTTTGAAAGTTCTTACGGTTGTCTGTAGGTTTGCCAAGTTTGGTGCCTCTGCTGTTTGTAGATTCTGAGAAAATGCCCATGTTAAGGTTTACTGCAGAAATGCGGAAAATAGCTTGTACAGCCTTGACCTTGACTCAAGGCCATTGAATACATGTACATATGTAAAGTTCTTATCAATGTCTGTCATCACGCAAATTTTAAAACCTCCGGGTTTTGTAGATTCTAAGAAAATGCCAGTGTAAAATTTCCAAACAAACAGCTTTAGTGACCTTGGCCTTGGGTCAAGGTCATTCAGAATGATATATTTTGAAAGGTCTTATGGCTGTCTATCAGCATGCCAAGTTTGGTGCCTGTGCTTTTTGCAGATTCTGAGAAAATGCCAATGTTAAGGTTTTTCACGGAAATTCGGAAAATAGCTTGTCTGACCTTGACCTTCACACAAGGCCATTAAATACATGTATATCTGTAAAGTTCTTATCAATGTCTATCATCATGCAAAGTTGAAAATCTCTGGTATTTGTGGACTCCAAGAAAATGCCCATGTAAAATTTTCAAACATACAGCTTTAGTGACCTTGACCTTGAGTCAAGGTCATTGAAAATGATATATTTTGAAAGGTCATCTGGCTGTCTATCGGCGTGCAAAGTTTGGTGCCTCTGCTATTTGTAGATTCTGAGAAAATGCCAATGTTAAGGTTTACTGCGGACACACACACACACAGACAGACACACACACACACACACACACACACACACACACACACACACACACACACACACACACACACACACACACACACACAGACGATGGAGGGCTATAACATAGACTCCCATTGTTACACAAGGGAGCAAAAAAATGTGTTTATCCAAAAGCTCTGTTATTCTTAATACTAAAGCTATAATAGTGCAGTAGTTCATGTCATATGTGCAGTTGTCACAAGTGACAAAAATACCGGAATGATTAGTAATTTGAAGAAGTCTTTTCGTAGATATTTGGCCTTATATGCAAACCACCCCTACCTCGGAAATTTTTTTTTTAACACAAAAGAGCTACACAGCTGTGCTACGAATACAGTCAGTATAATTGGATGATCTTCCCAAGTTCAGAAAATGAAGCCATTTGAACAATTTTTTTCGTAAAAATAAGTAACATGACCAATTTTTGGCTCCCTTGTGTAACAATGGGAGTCTATGTATTAGCCCTCCGTCGTCTGTCTGTCTGTCTGTCTGTGTGTGTGTGTCAAGAAAACTTTAACGTTGTCATTTTCTCAGAATCTACAAACAGCAGAGGCACCAAACTTGGCATGCTCATTTTGAATGACCTTGACACAAGGTCAAGGTCACTAAAGCTCTCTGTTTGAAAATTTTACATTGGCATTTTCTCGTAATCTACAAACACCAGAGGTTGTAAACTTTGCATGATGATAGACATTGATAGGAACTTTACAGGTATACATGTAATCAATGGCCTTGTGTCAAGGTCAAGGCGATACAAGCTATTTTCTCAGAAACAACAAACAGCAGAGGTGCCAAACCTGGCGTGCTGATAGACAGTGATAAGACCTATGCACACGTACCATCTTAAATGACCTTGACTCAAGGTCAAGGTCATTAAAACAGTTTGTTGGGTAATTTTACATTTGCATTTTCTTAGAATCTAGAAGGATCAGAGGCCTAAAACTAAATGTGTGATGATTGACATTGGCAGCAGCTCTACAGACATACCTGTGTTCAGTGACCTTTTGTCAAGGTCAAGGCCATGCAAGCAGTTTTTTTTTGGAAACTTTAACCTTGGCATTTTGTGCAAAACAACAAACAGTAGAGGCACCAAACGAGGCATGATGATAGACAGCATTGAGACGTACCTTTCTGAATGACCTTGACTGAAGGTCAAGGTCATTAAAGCTGTCTGTTATGAATTTTAACATTACCGTTTTTCAGGGGAACTACAAATACTAGAGGCATCGAACTTGGCATGATGATAGACATTGATGAGATCTCATTTGAATGACCTTGACCAAAGGTCGAGGCCATACAAACTGTTTCGGGGAAAATTGTAATATTGCCAGGGACTCAGAGCGCCAGAGACACTTTACTTGGCATGATAATGGATAGTGATAAGAGCTTTACAAACATACTCTTGTGAATGACCTTGACCTGTGTCACAAGGGAGCCATGGAGGCTTCTGCCTCTCTAGTTTTTTAAATGGGCGATAACTGTTCTAAAAATGCGGCAGGATAAAAATCGTGAAAGGTAGCTCTGGAAAATATGACTGCCCATGTTATCTCAAAGTAAAAAGCCCTCCAACGAGGTGGTTTAGGAGACAGCCATCATTATATCACACACATACGTCTCACAACTCCCGCCAAAAAGAACTCAGCAGCATAGTTTGCACGTAAGGTGTCTATGGCGCAGATTTCGCATACATTTTTGCATACCCTGTCTAGAGGGTATAAAATATTAGAAGCCCATACATGTAAAAATCATGAGTAATGGCCCTCGACGGATAGGTGGAAGTAATCAAGCAATGCTGACCATATTGATGACCCACTCTCTGGGGCACAGAGTCTTTCAGTGGAAAGTACCTCTGTGCACAGTGGGGAAATGGCGCTCACTGCGCTACCGTGACGGGCCTAAATTGTCTCGGTGCTCTCAAACACAAGGTCGCGCACTATGTCATCCTTGACCAGCTTTGAACCCAGAGGGATCCTCAGTGGCGCAAGTGATGGCAGGCTGTCTTCAGAGTGAAAGTAGGCGTGTTTCTGAATCAGAGACATACATAACATGTCTCTGTCTGAATGGACAGATCTATTATTACATTCAGTCCTAGAGCACGGGTGTGTATGCTTTTGTAATCGTCTCTTATTCCACCACAAGGCAGGTACGTGATCGTCTGCACCGTGCAATAATACTTGCCTGTAGAGTGCAACACCCTTGCCTGTCAGAGTGCAACCCCCTTGCCGTTTACTCACATCCTGTTGGATCAGTGTACCACGTAAACAGTGCCATCAAAGCGCAACAATAATTGTCCGCTGGCAAAGATTTTGCCCAAACGAAAAGTGGTCGGATATTCAACACTTCGTTTCAAATCGAATCATATGACACACAAGTCTCTGCTTCTAAAAAAAATTCGCCATTTTTGAAAATGGCGCTGGGTGTAAGCAGTCACATTTTCACGCCCCGCCGAAAAGGGACTGCACTCTGGAGTCTATTGATGACCAGTACCCCCCCCCCCCCCCCGGTCACTCTAAACAATATACATCAAATTTTGTATATACAGAGATGAGTAATTTGAAGGAGTCTTTTCATAGTTATTTAGCCCTATATGCAAACCAATTTAAACGTCACAAATCATACGTCACATTCCTCATTACGTCAAAAAAAAAAAAAGTTCACACGCAGTTCTACACACATTTTGTCTCCCTTAGAGACGCTGTAACGGAAATAGCTAACTGTCAACCGTGCTTCTTTTGTGCACTGGAATGGACACGTTTTCCCCTGAGAAGAGCCATGAAGGTTTGTTACTACAAAGCAAAATGAACTTTCCTCTGATTCATTGTGGAAATTCCCAGCAGCAAACTTTGATCCGTACTGTATACAAGGTTCAGTTATACACGAATTGAGATAGAAGATGAGGTTTGTCTGGTGCTGATTACATTTTTTTATGACTGTAGCCGCTGCATCGGAAGTCACCGTATGTCCCGGCTCCAAAGGAAAGGATTCACAACAACCAGAAACTCGAATTGTTTTGTTTTCTGTTTTCTTTTTCGGTGTCTTTTCTCGACAGGACAGAGCAATGTCTACAAGAAACAATGAACGAAAGAGTCTGAGTTTCCTCAAACGTCTCTTCCTTGCTTGTTCGCTGGTTGTTGCTACGTCTGTTCTACTTCACTCTGTGTGGCCCGGGCTACCCCGAATACTATCTTTCAAGTCGTCTAGGAACAGATCGACTGCTAAAGGTATTAATATGTGTGGCATCTTCAAGCACGATACTCTAAACGTCACTTCTGACCAGCCCCGAAACGTCTATCTCGGAGCATTTCGTCGAGAGGCCTCTGACGAATCACTCCACGTCACTTCGGGCCAGCCGCTAAATGTCGTTTCTGACCAACCTGAAAACGTCACTTCGGGCAAGCCTCAAAACGTCACTTCGGACAAGCCTCGAAACGCCACCTCTAACCGGCCTCAAAACGCCACTTCTAGCCGGCCTCAAAACGCCACTTCTAGCCGGCCTCACAACGTCACCCTTGAGAAGCTTCATCACACCACTTCTGACAAATCTCAACACGTCGCTTCCCACAAACCAGAGAGTCCAGCCACTGCCGATCCATCTCTCCGCAGCATTTCCCAGACTGTTGACGCCACGCCAGTCAAGCGTGGCAATGTCACTCCAAACAGAAACTCAGGTCACGTTAATGTCTTTGTGTCTTCAGAAAAAAGCTGCAAGCATTTCTTGCCGCTTGTGGTCCCCCGTCGAGGTCCTACCCGTATTTGTACTTATGATCCAGATGATGATCTTGTTATTTCAGGTACTATCAAAAGAACTTGTTGTTGGGAATGGAAGGAAGTTAACGCCATGATTAACATCATGGACAGTGACGTCAAAAACATGGCATCTGAGGCAAACCGTGCCCGAATTAGCCTCGTGGACGTAGGCTGCAACATCGGAGTGTTCACGCTGTCGGCAGCATTGGCTGGGTACGATGTACTCGCTATCGACGCCATGAACAGCAGTTTACAACTTCTAGCCACTTCTATCCGATTGGCCGGACTGAGGTCACGTGTAATGTTGATCAACAACGCAATTTCCCACAAATACGAAACAGTTCATCTCCAAGTCGGTGATCCCAACAACTTTGGGGGGTCAACCGTTCTTCGCAAAAGATCAGGGAGACCGGTTAACGCCGATACAAAACGTGTAGCCCAGACTATCTGCATGGACAATCTAGTGCAGTTCGTGCATACACGTCGTGTGTTTCTCAAGATGGATATCGAACAATCCGAGTTTTATGCCTTTCAGAGTGCAGATCGGTTTTTTGCCGAGGTTGATGTTCGGTATATCCTGATGGAGTGGGCGCACTACGCTTCTTACAGAAACAGACGAAAAGGGGTGCTTATCATTAAGTACTTGACGAAAAAGGGTTATCGCCCTTACAGCGGGATTGAACCGAGCCAAGCCTTGCAAGCGAGTGAAGATTTCAGCTGGCCTACAAACGTTCTTTGGAAAAAAATATAAAGATTGTTAATTCTTGTGTTCTAATTAGACATTTAGAATGCCACAATGTCCTGGCATTTTTTGGTGTTTGTTTGGTTTGGTTGACTGTTTTAATTTGCCATTTGTCTATTAGTTACTTTTATCATCAGTGGTTTGTTATGTTAGCAACGTTGAGTAATTTACTATATCCGAATATAATTGTTCACTGTTCATGACAAAAAAAAGAAGATGATGAAATCGATAAAAAGAAAATATCACCCAAATATTTTATATCATACAATGATTTACTTTAAGGTAGCGCCATCGGATCTGCCCGTTTGCGAACTGTGGACTTAAGCTTTTTTGTCAGAAAATAAAGTGCGAGAATCACCGCAAATCGTGGACATTTTCATAATATGCATGGTTTCAAGGAAGCGCCATTGGATCTACCTTCTCGTGAGCTGTCGAAAACCTAGGCACCTGCTGGAAACGCCGATCACTTAAGAAACACCAGAAACAGTGTGTGTGTGTGTGTGTGTGTGTGTGTGTGTGTGTGTGTGTGTGTGTGTGTGTGTGTGTGTGTGTGTGTGTGTGATAACTGGAACAGTCACCTTTCGTTTTCTTGCATGCGTGGTATGTGACAGTTTTCCATTCCGCTGCCCCTCTCGTACGGAATGAGATCGGTTACGTTGACACTTGACATTGTGTGTGCGTGTGCACAGGAAGGTAAGAAAGGCGCTGTAATCGAGTCTGTGCACGATTTGGCATTTGGAAATATCAATCGGAAGCCCTTCCCATCAGGGATTCAAACCTGTGCGTCAGGAATCGTGGCGGACGCCTAAACCACAACGCCTATGGTGTGTTTAATTGTTTGAGAGTGTTGACGGACGTTACACGTCACAACAGACAGACAATTGAGTCAACACGTCAGAAGCATGTGGGAGAGAGGGGAGCAAAGTGTAATCATGATGCAAACACCTGTCGCACAGCTGGGCAGAATGCGGGTGGGTGGATGGGTGGGCGTTTGGGTGTTTAACTTCCATTTCCACCACATAGGGTGATATCAAAGACGGGGCAACGATGAAAAAGCCAGCACAAATATTTGGCCCCAGTCGGGATCGAACTCACGGGGGCAGAATGCAAAAAGCCTCAAACACAAATAAGTGGAATGCGCAATACATTTATTTTTTGGTGAAATAATTAAGTAATAATTACGCGACTTTAAAAAATGAATAAGTCGGAGGGAGGGTGGGTGTTTCGGAGTTTAACGTCCTTTTCCACCATGCAAGGCGGGGCAACGAGAAAAGGGCCAGTACAAATATTTGGCCCCAGCCGCGATTGAAGAAGTGGGTGTTTCGCAACTAAAATACACTGTTTGAATATTTATGAGTACACAGCTGGAGAGAAGCGTGATTTCGTCGAGAAATGTGGTTCGGGGTACTGCAAATGCGATATAATTTACTGTATATGTTTACCCTCACAGTGAAATCTGACTACATCTAACATCACTTCAAAGAATTATACTCAAAGGCTTTGTTTGAATTGAGCCATGGGGGATACGAGACAGTGTAAGATGCGTGGACGTCACGACTTCGGAACGCTTGAACAAAGCATTTGCCAATGTTGTGAGGTATATCGCCAGTATTGTGAGGTATATCGCCAGCATTGTGAGGTATATCGCAAGCGTTGTGAGGTATATCGCCAGTATTGTGAGGTATATCGCCAGCGTTGTGAGGTATATCGCCAGTGTTGTGAGGTCTATCGCCAGTGTTGTGAGGTCTATCGCCAGTATTGTCAGGTATATCGCCAGTATTGTGAGGTATGTCGCCAGTATTGTGAGGTATATCGCCAGTATTGTGAGGTATATCGCCAGCGTTGTGAGGTATATCGCCAGTGTTGTGAGGTATATCGCCAGTTTTGTGAGGTATATCGCCAGTGTTGTGAGGTATATCGCCAGTATTGTGAGGTATATCGCAAGTGTTGTGAGGTACATGTATATCGCCAGTGTTGTGAGCCATATCGCCAGTGTTGTGAGCTATATCGCCAGTGTTGTGAGCTGTATCACCAGTGTTGTGAGCTATATCGCCAGTGTTGTGAGCCATATCGCCGGTGTTGTGAGCTGATGTATATCAACAGTATTGCGAGCTATATCGCCAGTGTCGTGAGCTATATCGCCAGTCTAGTGAGCTATATCGCCAGTGTTGTGAGCTATATCGCCAGTACTGTGAGGTATGTCAACACCCTTGTTCTTGGCTGGCATATCCAGAGCTACACCACGGCCAATCGCTGTGGAAGAATGAGGATGAAATGAAAACAAGAAATAATATCAACGTATCAGCCATGCTGCCTTCTGCATTATTTGGTTAAAGCAAATATATCCACAAACAAAACAGAATACAATGTAAACATTTAGAGGCAATATGAAATACAGTATAAACAATAATACATAGACTAGACCTGATGACCAGCATGCGACATTTGTGTGTTGTTTGTTTTACTGTTACTCTAACGTCTGTTGGAAAACATTCGCGATGTTTATATGCATTGTCAACAAACAAAAGCGACATTTTAAACCAACCTGCCGTCCTTCTCGTGCAGCATTTAGCAAAATATCGAACTCCTGTTGACACCATTTTCATAAGTTGTTAGTCGATTCACCTTTTGGTTTTCTACCATGTCCGTCACCGACTCAGGTCAGGATACTGTGAACAAGAAGTTGCTGTACTGGTCCAAGACACAGCCTGACAAGCCGGCCTTCATATTCCATAACCCAGCTACTGCCACCCACAAACGTCTTGTGTTTACAAGAGCCGACATCTTCACTTTGGCCTCTCGCTACGCCGCCATCTTGCGCCGGGAAGGCATCAGACAAGGCGACGTGGTGTGCAACACGCTGCTCAACTCTCCCGAGCGCTTGCTGGCCGACTTGGGCATCATGCTGGCTGGAGCCGTGGCCATGAGCGGAATGGTGGTGCTGTCAGACGGTTCGGATTTTGTCGGGTCCATCCAGAAAAGCGGTTGCGTGGCCGTCATCGTGGATCCCAGGCAGAAGTGGAACCAGCCTCTCACTGTTCTTGAAAACCGGCTTCGCTCCAGGGCGGGCCACACTGTCGACTGCCCGGACACCCCGCTTCTCAAGACGCTGCTCTATGTGGACAGCGGGGTGGGTCAGGACGGGCACAAGCCGTTCCTGGAGCTGTTACGGAATGAGAACGAGTCTTTCGTTGCCGACGTGAAGCCCGAAGAGCGAGCCTTCATTTTCATCACTTCTGGCAGTACCGGTATTTCCAAGCTCGTCCCGAGAACGCACGCTCAGTACTTATTGATTGCCACCACTCTTAATCAAAGTTTCGTTCTGAAACCTGATGACATCTTTTTCAACGACGCCGGGTTCGGATGGATCAGCGGGGCGCCTTTCCGATACATTGCCATGGGCGTCACACGTGTGTGTCTTGACCACATCATTGTGCAAGTATTTGATACTCGAGTGGCATTGGAGATAATGTGTTCTGAGCGGTGTACAGCTGCCCTTATCTTGCCCCTCATTCTGGAGAGGATGTTGGATGATGAGAACACCTTGAACAACTTGACATTCGCACTACGCATCATAGGAACAGGTGATTCCAATGTTTGAATGATTATTTTGGTTACGATTTCATTAAATCAAGAGCGGATGTTTCTGTTACACTTGAATAAACGAATAATGATGATGACGATGATGATTATGTCATGGACATGTCAGCAGCTGATTTGCTTAGTGGCTTACCTGTAGAGTGAAATTGTAACCCCAGATTCTACCGTTACATGACAAAAGAGCCTGTGTGTTCACAGTTAACGGTTTCCGGTGTCTCAAAGAGGCACTCTTGGAAGGCAATAAGTTACACCTTTTTGTTAGTCGTGCGTACCTTTTAGGAAAAAAGCCACAGACGAAGTCTCACACATTTCGCCCATTCCTTTACACAGGTGCACAGCCGGTCCGGAAAAGTTTCATGCAGCTCATCGGCAAGGTCACACAGAGTATCGTCATCCTCTACGCCAGCACGGAGTACGGTCCCATGACCTCCAAAGTCGTGACCATGAACAACAAGGGAGACTATGAGGACGGTAACAACGGGCTGCCTCTACCTGGGGTAGAGCTTCAGGTCTGGACTAGATGCTTAACAATAATAGTATTAATATTTATATAATATTTATAGGACGCCGGGGAACAAGCTCTAGGCGCCTTATACTCTAAAATCGAAGTTTAACCCCCCCCCCCCCCACACACACACACACACACATTCACTCAATGTACACCACGCAAGAACAATTAAAAAAAAAGAAGAAGAAGAAAAAAATTAAGGCCACAGAAAAATAAACTGAGTAGAAATGATAAAGGACTGGCAGAGACAATTGAAAACCAAGATCAAGTACCAATGGTAAGACCCAAAACAAAAGGATAGATTGGAATGAGCCAGATAAAACCTTAAAAGATAGCAGTGGTGAGGAGCTAAAAGTAAGACTGACACTATAAGCCTTACATATGATGCCACCCTTGCGCATTTTGAGATCACAGCTCATAAGTATGATCGCGTAGATCAGTCCACAAGTGTGTTGCGGAAGCTTCTATCGTCGGGACACTTGTCTGCATAAAATTCAAGCAGTTTACTTAAGGTGTTTCACGTCTGAAGTAACCGTGCAAAATGAGAGTAAAGCATAATATGAAATATTCATGGTGGCGTACTGGTGAAACCACCTTGTCTGTTTTCATGAAAATTATATAATTTTATTTCGTTATTTAGTCTCTGTCGACTCTACAAAACTGCCAATTTCTTAACTCTTTCCCGACGAACGGCCGCATATGCGACCCTACAGCGCATATCGGTTTCAGACGAACAGCCGCATATGCGGATCGTGACTGTTTTTGTACAACATGACTAACAAGAAAGATATTTAAGTTTGAAAAGTTCAGCAGGAGCTGCATAATTACGTAGGTAAACTACTCTAAAAAATTTCAAGTCTGTATCTTGTTGTTGTTGTTGTTATTTTCTGATCCCGGCTCACAAATCTGCCCGTCTACAGGGGATGGCTGAGGAAAAATCGGAACGTCTTGAATGAGTTAAACCCCAGGAGACACATTCCTATCCTCTAACGACCAAACCGGCAGCACCTGTCAACGTTAATGAATGCGATACATGACGAATAACCATACTATACACACACTGAAGTACTCATCTTGGACATTTAGTCAATGGAAATTATAACACATGCCCAGAATACTGCAGAATATACTCAGAATACTGCACCCAAAACGTTTGTTGTGCAGATTGTGGACGAGAGCCAGCAGGAGGTGGTGGAGCCAGGTCAGACCGGGGAGGTGCTGTGTCGCGGACCCAACGTCTTCACCGGCTACCTGGGCATGGACCAGGCTGCTCTCGGCAACGTCTTCACGCATGACGGCTGGTTCCACACCACTGACGTTGGCTTCCGTAACAGCAAGGGGGAGCTGCATATTGTCTGCCGCAAGTAAATGTGGTCATTCCCTCATAATCTACAAAGCAAGCCGAAAAAAAAGCAAATAAACAAAATAGAAACAACCAAGCTATGATAACAATTTAGGAAATCGACATATCTGGTTAAAAAAAAGAATACGAGAGTAGTTTTCTAAAAGTGTTTCAATTTCCCTCAGTTTGTTTCTTCTCACTGGAGAGTGGGTGGGTGTTTGGAAGTTTAACGTTCTTTTCCAACACGTACGGATGATATCAAAGACGGGGCAACGAGGAAAAGGCCAGCACAAATATTTAGCCCCAGCCGGGATTCGAGCTCACAACCCGAGCACTGAGAGTCCAACGCTCTACCATTCGCCTGTCCCGGCTCCCCCTTCTCACTGGAACTTTTGACACGCGACTAACGCTTGGTTTGGCAAAGTATGTGTTCACTTTCATGCGATCACGACACTCAATAGCACCAACATAAACGTTTGTAAATACACGCGAAATCTTTTTTCTTTATATTGCCCGTGTGGTTTACAGATCCAACGCTATCATGTACGGCCATATTATCGTGTACCCGGGGTGGCTAGAGTCACGGTTGGCGCGGTGCCCGGGTGTACAGAGTGTCGTCATAGTGCCCGTGCCCGACCCCATCATGCATCAGGAGTTGTGCGCATGCGTGGTGCCCCAGCCCAGGGTCATCATCACGGAAGAAAAAATTCGGGAGTTCTGCAAGACTCTGTATCTCGACCCGGAATCAGAGGACGCAGTAGTGCCGAGGTAAATAAATGAGCGACACAATGTTCACATAAAGACACTCATCGATAAACTTAGCGGTCGGATGAACTATCCTCAAACAATTAAATACACAACATGACCAGGCGAATCATCGGTAAATAATTGTAAACTACTCGACTGGCTGAGTCATCAATGCATCGGATTTTGGTTTTTTGTTTTGTTTTGTTTTTGTTTTTTGCAGATACTGCGTGATGTTTGACAGTTTCCCCACCACTTTCACGGGGAAAACGGACCGTAAAGCCGTCCTGACCTCGGCTCTCCGGACGCTCGGCCTGTCGCAGCCCACTGTTGTCACCCAGTAGACATGCATGTGGAGGATACCGTCATGTATTGTTGAGACTAAGTTCAAAATACTTTATTCAGCCCTCCAGTGGCTCTGCAATATACATATGACCAAACACTATTACGTTCAGACCAGACAAGTTAAGACCAGTCACCACACGTGCTCTTTCGCTTTGTCAGAATTTGTTCAGAAGTTATATCGTGTGCCTGTGGGCAAGTTCGTGTCCCGAAGTAACAGGACGTCTGCAAGTTCAGATGACTGTGAATAGAGGGGAGCAGATCTCTGACAAGAAAGTCATTGTGAGTGAAGGGAATAAGAACGAGGACGTTTCCCAAGACTTCTTTTTACCTTGACGTTTCATGAAATAAAACTTTTCTCCTTCGATTTTCTCTTCATTAACTGTGTTCTTGGTGGACAAATCCAGATGCCTATTATATATCTGAAGTGTACTAAATTGAAGCAGCCGTGAGAGTTCCATGTGATGAAGTCAATTTCGCCGCACGAGTAGAGCACAATGGAGAACTATACGATACGATGTTGGTCCGATATGTTTCTGAATGTTTGCTTGTTTGCTTAATTCTTTGCTTCAGTCCTTTTATTGTTATCATTTATTGATATTTTTAACAGATATGAAGTGTAATAAAAATGAAACAGCCGTGAGAGTTCTATTCGTTGGAGTCAATTTCACCGCACGTGCGTGGAACAATAGAGAACTATACGATACGATGTTTTAAATTCCAGGGACCGACTTGCTGGAATGATCTCCCAGCATCGATCAGATATGCAGACACAAAACCATCCTTCAAGCAAAATCTGGGAACACATACATGGCATCAGCACACACACACACACACACACACACACACGCACACACACGCACACACACACACACACACTACCATACATGCATGGGGAACACATAAATGGCACCAGCACACATTTTTCACATGAAATCTGGAAGATGTAGAGGGCTGGTGAAATGTCGGAGGCAGTGACAATGCTTGCAGATTTTGCAACTCCCGCCAAAGAGAACATAGCAGCATAGTGCACGTAAAGTGTCTATGATGCAGATTTCGTTACGTCACTGTGTGCGCGAAAGAATGTATTGTCTGGAGAAACGTCACAGTCTTGTTTCGTTTCACTGAAACGAAAGTAAAGTAGTTTCTCCATAGAGAAACAACTTAAAAACAAACAAGGAGGAATGGCCCCATCCCATGAAGTTGTTTCTCCAAATTTCATGCTATTTTGCCTGTTTTTTATGTTGTTTCCATAGTAATGGAAACAACATCATAGGACGGGCTAAATTTTCCACGTTCATAGGCAAGCATCTGTGGTACAAACGCACGTCACTGCCGATCTCCCGCAGAGACGATTTTGCAAGTGTAACTCTGACAATGACGTAAGAAAACGAAAACGTGCGTCATTGATGCTGACATGTATGGTGCGACGAACGCACTTCTCCTCCTCAGTGAGTGCCGTCTGTGTGGATGTGTGTGGATGTGTGTGTGTGTGTGTGTGTGTGTGTGTGTGTGTGTGTGTGTGTTTTGCAGGCCTGTTTCTCAGAAAATACCGAATGGCTTCAAATTTGGGGTATCCGAATATATCAAAATGTTAGATTAGAGCAACCGAGCGTGTGATGATTGCTTAAGTGATTTGGGAGTTATCGCCCTTTTGAGACAAGTTGGTTGTCTGGTGTTTACAGGCGTAATATTTATTTAAATCACTCAATTTTTTGGCAGTAGATAGCATGAATACGGATTCTGAACAGGCTGACTAGTAGGAAATAGTCACTGTTATAGTTTTCACGTAAACCGTACCTCGATGCCTGTATCTCCGAAAATACTGAACCGATCGATTTCAAATTTTGGGTTTCTTAATAAATCAAGATTTTTTAATAGAGGGCCCCATCCAGGTAGGATTGCACACATGATTTGCCAGTTATCCCCCTTTTTCGAAAAGTTGGCTTTCTGGCGTTGGAAAGCGTAATATTTATCTAAATCACTCCATTTTTTTTTTTTTTTTTTTTTTGAAATGGATAGTATGAATACGGACTCTAAAGAGAGTGAATTTTGAAGGTAGTCGCTCTCATACTTTTGTCGTAAACCGTACCTCATAAAAGTGCTGGAGAACCCATTTTTGATCTCAAAACAGCTCCTACTATATATAAATAATGTGTCTGGGGTGCCATAAAAATATATATAAAAAATTAGAAAAATTCCCTGCAGCCGTTATCGTCAGTTGACTCGAAACTTTGTACTCAAAGCACATTTCCTCCACAAGCCACACGCCTCACAAACATCGAAGAAGAGACGCACGCGCACTGACGTAAAGTAAGAGCGTCATGTTTGATTGACGTGGTTTTTCTTGGGGATGCCTACCACTTTCTTTCCAAATTCTTCTGTTTGGAGACGTGGTGTTGTATTTTTGTATGTTGTACTTATGCTATGTCGCCATCTTCGTGCACTCGCAGACAAGATACGGGATACAGCAGAATACAATTCCAATACTTTATGAACAGAATGTGCGCGGAGAACAAATTCATGAAAGACGAAGAACCCAGAACGCTGTGCTTACATACTGAACAGGTCAGATCTAGAACATTCCTCAACTTACTGGAAGGTTCGAAATCTTTCCAAGGTGACGTAATCTACTGACGTTACTGCACCAGCATGTTCTGGGATGGTCTAGAAATTTCCATCGAAATGCAGTATCTTTTCGCGATCTCTACAACATGTGGAAAGCAGGAATTTCTGTAGTGGGTTTCGTTTTTGCCACTGACTCACACTCAGAAGCGTAATGTGTGTGTGTGTGTGTGTGTGTGTGTGTGTGTGTGTGTGTGTGTGTGTGCGCGTGCGTGCGTGCGTGCGTGCGTGCGTCCGTCTAAGGCGAGAGAGAAGAGAGAGAGGGTCTCTTCTCCGATACCAGAAAGCAATCGTCTGTCAAGCAAATAAAAGCGACATAAAAGGGACAGAAACCATTTAACTTTCACAAAGGACGGCACAGGTCAACGTTTCGGCTTTCGCCTTCCTCAGGACACACACAAACATTTTTAATACACAGCAGGAAATACCCCAGTAGGATAAATATGGAAAACAAGCTTATTCACTTATTTTTACATACACAGCCTGTGTAGTCAAGTCTATTGCATTTAGGCGATTTTGCCCATACACATGGGAAGTGGGGGGGGGGGGGGGTAGCACCGGAGGTGCGGCCGGAGTGGTTATTCCATCCTCTGACACTACATTTAAAGTTACATACCGCAGCTTGATCAACTCCCACTGTCAGAAAAAGTGTTTCGCACAGACGCCGCCACTACTGGGCCAGTGGTCTTCCCAAAGGTTATCTTAGAGCTCGGTAAACTTGTGACTGATGTTGCCATCGACCCCATATGAGCTGTACTCCCTGCTCGAATTTACATGTAACACGCATCGTGTCCAATATGATCGTCTGCTCCTCACAAACTGGTGACGTCCCTTTAGACGGTCATCCGGATGTGCCCCTCAAAACTGGATTTCACCATGTCAGTATTGGTTCAGCGTTAGCTGCGCCAGTACTTCACACGCGTGCTAGGCGTGAAAATCGTAAGTAGGCCAGATTGACTAGCATCGTCCGTTGACCTGTGACCCATGCCGGCCAGCCTGCATCGCGTGTTTACAGTTGTATGGTAATTAGGCGTCACGTGATGCCAATGACCGTATTAATGCTCAACACAGTGACTGAGGTTAACCACAATAGCCGATAGACTTGCGTTTTGGCTCATCTCTTTGCAACGGCCCGGAATGGGCTCTGATTTTGCTCACATCTAAACGAGACTATATTCTTGTCACCATAATAAGCGTAGGTCGGTCTGTGAGCTTCAACAAGTTGCGGAATTCATCTTTAAACTTAGAGAATATCTGAGTAAAGAGTGCGTGCGGAATTAGTGTTCGCGCACTTTACAGGCCGCTTAGCGACGCCCGAACACGCACACACAATCCATACACTCAGACTCGCTCCCATGCACATGCAACAAAGAGAGAAAACATGCAGCACTCCCTTTCATACACACTGCAGGCTGACATGCAAACCATGACAAAGAGTAGTCTGAAGTTTCTGAAGTGGTAGACAATATTTCCGAACCACTACAACTTTGAAGCACGGGGCATAAAGCGAACAATCACGTTCGTGTGGTGATGGCGAATAAACAAAGGAAACGAAAATGAGACTAGACAGGGTACAATACGAAAACAAAACCAGATCTCGACGGATTAACAAACCAGAACGCTATACAACTACAAACAGGAAAATAAAGTAGTAACTCCTAAAAACACTGCACCTTCTTACTTCGAAAAGTCTAAATTTACTAGCAAAAAAACCTTCACCGAGCAGTTCTTTCCAAAATAAAATACAAAACAAACTTTCCGTATTTCAATGAATGATCCACACAAAACAATGTCACTGGTGGTAATCCACACTAATAATAATAATATCCCTGACGGCACTGATGGTACTGAAGCGACCGGGGTGGGTGGGTGGGTGTTTGGGGGGGTTAACGTCCTTTTCCACCACATAGGGTGATATCAAAGACGGGGAAACGATGAAAAAGCCAGCACAAATATTTGGCCCCAGCCGGGATCGAACTCACGACCCGAGCATTAAAAGTCCAACGCTCTACCATTCGACCACCCTGGCTCCCCCTGAAGCGACTGATGCCCAGAAAGGAGAACACTGGCGGCACAGGGGCATCCTTACAAAAATGGTCCGCTGTCCGCTAATACTGATTTTAGTGCAGCTTTTATACAGTTTTCCCTCCTCTGCCTGCGCACGTGTTGGGTCACGTGGGGTCAGCCCGCTGTCACTCAAAATTGCGGTACTGAAGCGACCGAAAACAAAGCATCAAAATTGTGCACGTAGGCAACTTTTCCTGAATTACACCATTATTACAGACACAAATATTCTTACAGAAAGATTTTTTTTTGCTGCCCCAACTGGTTTTTGCTAGCTTCAGTGGTGTTCCTCGCAGGTCATGGGTGGAATCCACGGAGGGCTCGAAAGCTGGGGCAATTTTTATATGCATGAGGATGAGGATGATGGTAAGATGCCATAGAGGTCCGTGTGGTTTGGGACTGCGGGACAGGGCCGCATTCCACGCTTCCTGTCATAAATATCCCGGCGTTCACCAGGCCCGGGAACTACGGCATCTGCAGTGCCAGCCGTGTTATCATCCACATCATAAGACGTGTCATACCAAGGGAAGCACCCCCCAAAGTCGCACCCGTGAAGTGGGTGAAGCTCGGCTGTGTGGCAACAGCCTCCCCATTGGGCCCATAGCACACCCGCTCTGGGTAGGAGCCGACCTAGGGAAAAATCCCGCTTTCCTCGGCTGGGATTCGAACCCGGGTCTCCCGGTCCATGGGCCGAAGTGCTAACCACTACACTACGGGGGCCGGTCTCTTACAGAAAGATTATACATAAAACATTCAGAACAAAAATGCAACTTCTCTACAGGGGAATGTCTAGGCCAATATAACACCTCATAACCTTCAGGAGAAGTCAGATGGACAATTTACCGTGGCATGGTGCCCACGACACTCTAAGTTAGTTATGGTGATAATAAGAGTCAGCAGTGACAAAATCGTTCATTTACGAGCAAACAGCGACGTTTCTCTAATGTCAATGAATCCAATAGTGACCCAAGTTACAAACATCGGACATACACACGTTATCCCATGAAATGCTGTACTGCACGTGCAACACTGTCTAAATCCTGATGCAAAGCGTCACAATACTCTTTGTACAAGTCCGTGTCGACTGAACCCCATTTGTATAAACACAACAGCATATTTCTCGATCATTGTGTGCCATCTCATCATGACGCAGCTTGATGAACCAACTACGGACATCCCTCTTGCAATAGTCAACTGTTTTTAAGTTCCTCGTGTTTGTTTTTTCTTTTCTTGACGTAGACACACCTGCTTTACTCTGCTTGTCACAGCAGCCACTTTCTTTTGCATCTTCAACAACACGCCTTCTCCACAAGCTGTTCAACGTATTCTTTTTCCAAAGTGTCTTCGTCCACTGATCGAACGACGGAGCCGTTTTGCACAGGATCCGTAAAACCGGTACACACTTCCTGTAGACCATGTGTATCGTAGTCCATGCATGCTGCGCGTGGTGAGAGAACTGAGTCAATGGTGTGTCTTCGTGTGTGTGTGTGTGTGTGTGTGTGTGTGTGTGTGTGTGTGTGTGTGTGTCTTCGTTTGTGTGTGTGTGTGTTCGTGTGTGTGTGTGTGTGTGTGTGTGTGTGTGTGTGTGTGTGTGTGTGTGTGTGTCTTCGTGTGTGTGTGTGTGTGTGTGTGTGTGTGTGTGTGTGTGTGTGTGTGTGTTGCTTCATGTCAAGAACCGTTGTAGGGCCAGGCCGAGGTAAAAACAAGCCTGATAGTGATGTTACATGTATCTGTAAATCACTCGTCCGTTTAGTGTCATACACACTGACTGAAGCACCACCTTCCCCTGTTACTGTCCTCTTTCTCAAAGCAGTCATGGACTGGATCCTCGATGGCTCCTGACCGACTCGCATTGTTGTTGCTGCGGTAACTTTCGTGCGCTGTACTGTTGGTAGGTGCATTGTCGTCGGCGGTACAAACAGCTGTGTACGGCTGTTGTTGCGTCCGATGTTGCGCTGTTCGCTACCCGTCCCTGCGCACCTGCCCGGGTGGTTTACTTCGCCACTGGCCAACGGGCTGTAATGGCGCCGTGCCCGGTTGAGTAAAAGCCAGCTGAAGGATGACGACTGAATTGCCACCCTCTCCTGTCAACTTTCATGGTGTGACATGGTCGTTTAGTGGAGTGGTTAGGATGGATGTTACAGCAGCTGGGACTGAGGCCAGTTACTGCCATGCTGACAAAAGTACACGGTTTTCAAGAGAGTTCTTTCGGCAGCTGCCAGAAAGCGTGTTATCATCCACCAAGGAGTAGCCTGTAAATGACATATACAAAACAACATTACTAAGCATGCATGAAAGGGCCCGCTTCCCCCCCCCCTCCTCCTACATATGACAGTAAAAAGATTTCCATTCCAAGGTGTGCACAAGAAAAGGATGTCAAGAAAACGTCTATCTCGTTTCAGTATAAAGGATAACAAGAAAACGTCCATTTCTATTTTGAAGAGTAAACACATCAATCCCTCCTCCCCATGTCAATGGAGTGCATATGTCAAGAACACGCTCATCTCTATTTCAAGGAGTGCATAAATGATGCCAAGAAAACATCCACCTGATTTCAAGGAGTGCGTATATTACGAAAACGTATACCTCCAGTGATACGGGTGCAAATATCAAGAAAAGGCCTATTTCAATTACAAAGAGTTCGGGCAGACCTCAATAAGTCTAGAATACATGAATCTCCATTTAAAGGAGAGCAGAGGTCAAGGAAATGCTCATCCCCATTTCACCGAGTGGAGATGTCAAGGAACCGCCACAAACGCGGCCGGCCCAGACACCTCGGGCCGCCACCTGCTCCGCTCTTGCCGGAACTGGCCCCCGCTTTCCAGCCGCTGTTTCAGGAGTCTGTGGACTCGGGAAAAATCCCGGACCGACTGAACTAAATCACTACAGACCGGTGGCCCTCACCCCACTTCCCATGAAGTGTCTGGAGAGACTGGTCCTGAACAGGTTGCTGCCCCTAATTAAGGACAAACTTGATCCGCACCAGTTCGCGTAGAGGCATGGGCGGAGTGTTGAGGATGCTTCACTTACTGCCTAGTCACCTCGACAAAACTGGAACCTACTCTCGGGTGCTATTTATGGACTACTCCAGTACCGTTGTCCAACGTTACACTTTTTTTTCATGGAGTGCAGGCACACTCAGCCGCGAATTGGTCTTTGTGGCTTCCGCGGCTTTAAAAACTCACTCACGCACCCTTTAATACGACCCAGAGGCACAAAATGTTAGAGAAGCTCCTAGCCCTTCAGTTACCGCCTGCGTTTATTCACTGAGTACACAGCTTCCTCAGCTCAGTGTTAAAGTAGGCAACAGTCAAACCAACAGTCTCGCACTGCTGATCGAGCGTGTGTTGGGCAGAAAGACGCATGCAGTCTTGACTGACTCCTCCCACCCGCTCAACTCCAATTTGAACTTCTTCCTTCGAAGAGACCTTTTCGCTGCCCAAGATGCAACTAGCCACCAGCGGTTCAGTTACTGAACAGGTCTAAAAGACCTTCATCAACCTTCATCAACCCCCCCCCACCCCCCCCCCCCCCCTCAGAAGTGGACATGTAGACTCGCACATCTCCTTTTGAAGGAGTATAATGTCAAGAAAGAACCTACATTTTAGGGGTGCATAACTGATGTCAAGAAAACGTCCATCTCTACTTCAAGAAGTGCATCTGATGTCAAGAAAATATTAATCTCTGCTTCAAGAAGACGTCAAGAAACGCCAGTCTCCACTCAAAGAAAGCACACATCATGCCTCAGTCTCCATTGGAAGGAGTGCATAACTCACGTCAAGAAAAAGTTCATCACCGCTTCAAAGAACGCATAATTAAAATGTCAGAACCAACACCCCCCCCCCCCCCCAGCAGCAAGAGTGCAGATATTGAGGACTTGAAACTCTTCATTTGAAGAAGTGCAGATGTCAAGACAGCACCCCTCTCCTCCCCCCCCCCCCCCGAACATCAAGTAGTCTATACGTCAAGAAAGCGCATCCCCCCCATCCCCCCCCCCCACACACACACACAACATCAAAACACGCCGATCTTCATTTCAAAGAGTATAGACAACAATCTCTCCTCCCCATTTCAAAGAGTGCATATGTCAACACCCCTTCCCCCCTTTCCAAGAAGTGAGTATGTCAAAAACACACACACACACATCTTTTCACGGAGTGAAAAATGTCAAGAAAGCACCCCAGGTGAATCTGTGTGTAACATCCACATCCATTTTAAGGAGTGCTTAAGTCAAGAAAACATTCGTTTTTCAATAAAGCGCCCCTCCTCCCCGTACCCCAGTACTTCAGTTAAAGGACTACAGAGGTCACGAAAACGACAATCCCCATCTCAAGGAGTGCATATACATGTATTACAAAAAATGCAAATCTCCATTGCTAGGGGTGCAAATATCAAGAAAAGGCCTATTTCAGTTTCAAGAACTTCGGGGAGATTTTAAGAAATTTAGAATACGTGTATCTCCATTTCAAAGAGTGCAGATGTCAACGTAACGCTCATCTCCTTTTCAAGGAGTGCAGATATATAAAGAAAATGGCCAGCTCCATTTCAAGGCTTGAATGTGTCAAAGACACGCCAATGACCATTATAAGAAGTGCAGATGTCAAGACAGTGCTCCCCCACCCCTTAATCTCAAGGGGTGTAAATGTCAAGAAAGCACACCAACCTCCCCGCACACATTTCCAGGAGCGCATATGTCAAAATGCGCATCATCTGTTCTCCACTTTAGCAAAACACATATCATCCCTCACTCCAACCCAAGCACACTTCAACAAGTGCGTAGCCGCGAATTAGTCTTTGTTGCTTGCGCGGCGTTAAGCCCTAAATAACTAACACACACACACACATCGAGAAGTGCGGATGTCAAGAGAACGTCCGTACATTTCAGGAGAACGGATATCAAGAAAACCTCAACTCCACTTGAAGGAAAGCACGTAATAATGACACCTCACCTCCTCTCAAGGAGTGCATAACTGGTGTCAAGAAAACGTGCCACTCCATATGAGGAGTGCATAACTGGTGTCAAGAAAAAGCCCATCTCCGTTTCAAGAAGTGCATAATTGATGTGAAGGAAACGCCCATCGCCATTTTAGGGAGTGCATAAGTGGTGTCAAGAAAAAAATCTCCGTTTCAAGGAGTGTATAAGTCATGTGAAGGAAACGCCCACCTCCATTTACAGGAGTGCACGCCAATCTCCATTTCAAGGAGAGCATAAGTGACGTCAAGAAAACGTCCATCTCCATTCGAGAAGTGCATAAGTGGTGTCAAGAAAACGTGCATCTTCATTTTATAGAGTCCAGATGTCGAGAAAGCGCCCCTTCTCCCCTACCCCAGCACTTAAATTTAAGGAGTACAGAGGTCACGACCATCTACATCGCAAGGCCTGCATTTATTATGAAAACGTAAATCTCCATTGCTATGGATGCAAATATCAAGAAAAGGCCTATTGCACCGGTCCCCGTAGTGTAGTGGTTAGCACTTCGGACTATGGACCGGGAGACCCGGGTTCGAGTCCCAGCCGAGGCAAGCGGGATTTTTCCTACCTAGGTCGTCTCCTACCCAGAGCGGGTGTGCTATGGACCCAATGGGAAGGCTGTTGCCACACAGCCGAGCTTCACCCACTTCACGGGTGCGACTTTGGGGGTGCTTCCCTTGGTATGACACGTCATATGATGTGGATGATTACACGGCCGGCACCGCAGGTGCCGTAGTTACCGGGCCTGGTTAATGCCGGGATATTTATGACAGGAAGCGTGGAATGCGGCCCTGTCCCGCAGTCCCAAACCACACGGACCTCCATAGCATCATCTTACCATCATCCTCATCTCCATCATCATGCATAATAAAAATTGCCCCAGCTTCCGAGCCCTCCGTGGATTCCACCCATTATCAGGGAGGAACACCACTGGAGCCGACAAAAGGAGTTGTGGCAAAAAAAAAAATTTTAAAAAAAGAAAAAAAAGAAAAGGCCTATTGCAATTTCAAGGAGTTCGGGCAGACTTCAATCTCCACGTCATGGAGGGGAGATGTCAAGGAAATGTTCATCTCCATTTCAAGGACGTCATATATAGCAAGAAGCCGCCCATCTCCATTTACAGGAGTGCAGATATCGAGAAAATTTCCAGCTCCGTTTCAAGGCGTGCATATGTCAAAAACACCCCGATCTCCAATTCAAAAAGTGCAGTTGTCAAGCCAGCGCTTACACCAACCCGCAACCTCAAGGGGTGTCAATGTCAAGAAAGCACATAATACCCCCCCCCCCCCCCCCTCATGGAATGCATAATTAATGTCAAGAGAACATCCACAAAACAATGTCAATCTGCACTAGAAGAAAAGCACATATCATGCCCCCCCCCCCCCCAACCCCAACTTTAAGGAGTGCATACCATAATTGTCAAGAAAACTTCCCTCTCCATTTCAAGGAGTGCATAACTGATGTCAGGAAAACACCCTCTCCATTTTAAAGAGTTCATATGTCAAGAAAGCGCGGCTCCTTCCCATGCCCCAGGAGTACAGAGGTCACGGAAACGACCATCTCCGTATCAAGGAGTGCATATTATACGAAAACGCAAATGGCCATTGCTATGTATGCAAATATCAAGCAAAAGCCTCTTCCAATTTCAGTGAGTGCGGGCAGATTTTAAGAATACGCCAATCTCCATTTCAAGGAGTGGAGATGTCAAGGAAATGCTCATCTCCATTTCACGGACGTCATATAGCAAGAAACCGCCCATCTCCATTTCAAGGCGTGCATGTTAAGGACATCCCAATCTCCATTACATGAAGTGCACATTTCAAGCACTCACCACACCCCATAGCCTCATGAGGTGTAAATGTCAAGAAAGCGCATCAACCCCCCCCCCCCTAATCCCACTCCCACCATTTCAAGGAGTGCAGATGTCATAAAAGCGCATCATCATCTGTTCACAACTTGAAGGAAATCACATGTCATCGATACCCCCCAACCCATGCACACTTCAAGGAGTGCATAAATGACGTCAAGAAAACGTTTCTCCATTTTGGGGAGTGCATATAATTGAGTGGAACATGTCAATATAATTATATTTCTGTACTGATTTCAAGAAAACGGGCAATCTCCACTTGAAGGAAAACACATATCCCTCCAGTCAACGCACACACACTTCCAGAGTGTGAATGCCAAGAAAGCGTCCATGTCCATTTCAAGTACAGATATCAAGAAAACGTCAACTCCACTTAGAGCAAGCACACATCATGCCCTCCGCTCCCCACCCCCACCCTCCCCAAGGAGTGCATAACTGATGTCAAGAAAACGTCCCTCTCCATTTCAGGGAGTGCATAATTAATGTCCATCTCTGCCTAAAGGAGTAAATATCAAGAAAACGTCAGTCTCATCTTAAAAGAAAGCACATACTTTATCAGGCCCACCAGGTCAACACACACCTCAAGGAGTGCGTGTGTCAAGAAAACGCCAATCTCCATTTCAAGAGTGCATAATTGATGCCATAAAAACGCCCATCTCCATTTCAAGGAGTACATATTAGATGTCAGGAAAACGCCCATCTCCATTTGAAGGACTGCATAATTGATGTCCGAAAAACGCCATTCTCCATTTCAAGGAGTGCATATTTAATGCAACGAAAACGTTCATCTCCATGTAAAGGAGAACATAATTAATATCCCTCTGTGTTTAAATACCAAGAACATGTCCACTTAAAAAAAGCACGTCTCCCCCCTTCCCCAACATACACACTTCCAGGAGTGAACATGTCAACGCTCATCTCATTTCATAGAGTGCAGATATCAAGAAAATGTCCAGCTCCATTTCAAGGAGAGCGTATGTCAAGGACACGCCAATCTCGATTATAACATGTCAAGACAGATCTCACCCTACCTCTTAACCGTAAGTGCAGGGTGTCAAAGGAGTGCATAATTAATGTCTATCTCTGCACTCAGGAGTAAATATCACGAAAACGCGAATCTCCTTTTCAAGAAAAGCACATATCATGCTCCCGCCCCCGCCCCCCCCCCCCCCCCCACCTCACCCCCTCCCCCCCCCCGCCCCGTCCCTCACACACACACACTCAAAGTGTGTCAAGAAAACAGCCATCTCCATTTCTAGGAGTACATATTCGATGGAAAACGCCCGTCTCCTTTTGAAAGAGTGCGTAATTGATGCTAAAAAAACAACAACGCCCATCTCCATTCCAAGGAGTGCATAACTGAAGTCAGGGTGGGGTAGGTGTTTGGGGGTTTAACGTCCTTATCCACCACATTCGGGTGATATCAAAGACGGGGCAACGATAAAAACAGCCAGCACAAATATTTATAACTGATGTCAAGAAAACGCCCATCCCCATTTCAAGGAGTGCATAACTGATGTCACGAAAACGCCCATCTCCATTTCAAGGAGTGCATAATTGATGTCAGGAAAACGCCAATCTCCATTTCAAGGAGTGCATAACTGGTGTCAGGAAAACGCCCATCTCCATTTCAAGGAGTGCACAATTGATGTCAGGAAAACGCCCATCTGCATTTTAAGGGGTACATACCTGATGCCAAGAAAACGCTCATCTCCATTTTAAGGAGTGCATAATTTGTGCAAAAGAAAACGCCCATCTGCATTTCAAGGAGTGCAGAACTGATGTCAGGAAAATACCCATGTCCATTTCAAGGATTGCATAACTGATGTCAAGAGAACACCCATCTCCATTTCAGGGAGTACATAAGTGATGTCATAATTAATGCCAAGAAAACGCCCATCTCCATTTCAAAACGTGCATATCTGATATCAGGAAAATGCCCATCTCCATTTTAAGGAGTTCATAATTGATCAAGAAAACGTCCGTCTCCATTTCAAGGAGAGCATAACTGATGTCAGAAGAATGCCCGTCTACATTTCAAGGAGTACATATTTGATGCCAGGAAAACGCCCATCTCCATTTCAATGAGTGCAGAACTGAAGTGAGGAAAACACCCATCTCCATCCTCTCAAATAATATATGTCCATCTCTACTTAAAGGACTACAGAAAACGTGAATCTCAGTTTGAACGAAAGCACATATTATGCCCCCCCTCCCCTCCCCCTCCAACACACACTCCAACTAGTGCGTGTGTCAAGAAAACTCCCATTTCCATTTCAAGGAGTGCATAACTGATGTCAGGAACACGTCCATCACCATTTCAAGGAGTGCATAACTGATGTGAGGAAAACGCCTATATCCATTCCAAGGAGTGCAGAACTGATGTCAGGAAAACGCCCATCTCCATTTCAAGGAGTGCATAATTGATGCCAAGAAAACGCCCATCTCCATTTCAAAAAGTGCATAACTGATGGCAGGAAAACCCCCATGTCGATTTTTAAGGAGTTCATATGTAAAGAAAGCGCCCCCTCCCCATACCCCAGCACTTAAAGGAGAACAGAGGACACGAAAACGACCATCTCCATCTCCATGAGTGCATATAATATGAAACCGCAAATGTGCAAATATACACAAAAGGCCTCTTTGAATATCAGTAAGTTCGGGTAGATTTCAAGAATACGCCAATCTCCACTTCAAGGAGTGGAGATCTCAAGCAAATGCTCATCTCCATTTCAAAGACGTCATATAGCAAGAAACCGATCATCTCTATTTCTAAGGAGTGCACATGCCTAGGACACGCCAATCTCCATTACAAGAAGTGCGGATGTCAAGACAGAGCTCACTCTACCTTTCACCCGTAATGGGTGTAAGTGTCAACAGGGTGCATCCTCCTCCTCCCTCCACCCCTCCGCATTGCAAGGCGCGCATACGTCAACGACACGCCAGTCTCCATTACAAGGAGTACATAAGTGATGTCAAGAAAACATGCACCACCATTTAACGGAATGCATAATTAATGTCCATCTCGGCTTAAAAGAGTAGAAAAGGAAAGCCCCCCCCCCCCCAACCCCGTCCGTCCCACACACACTCAAAGTGTGTCAAGAATACAGCCATTTCCATTTTAAGGAGTACATATTTGATGGAAAACGCCCATCTCCATTTGAAAGAGTGCATAGTTGATGCCAAGAAAACGCCCATCTCCATTTCAAGGAATGCATAACTGGTGTCAAGAAAACGCCCATCTCCATTTCAAGGAGTGCATAGCTGATGCCAAGAAAACACCCATCTCCATTTCAAGGAGTGCATAAGTGATGTCATAACTGATGCCAAGAAAACACCCATCCCCATTTCAAGGAGTGCATAGCTGATGCCAAGAAAACACCCATCTCCATTTCAAGGAGTGCATAAGTGATGTCATAACTGATGCCAAGAAAACACCCATCCCCATTTCAAGGAGTGCATAGCTGATGCCAAGAAAACACCCATCTCCATTTCAAGGAGTGCATAAGTGATGTCATAATTGATGCCAAGAAAACGCCCAGCTCCATTTCAAGGAGTGCATAGTGGATGTCAGGTAAACGCCCATCTCCATTCCAAGGAGTGTATACCTGATGCCAAGGAAACACCCATCTCCGTTTCAAGGAGTGTATAGCTGATGCCAGGAAAACGCCCATCTCCATTTCAAGGAGTGCATAATTATATCAAGGACACGCCAATCGCCATTACAAGAAGTGCAGATGTCAAGACAGCACTCACTCTACATTTTACCCGTGAGGGGTGTAAGTGTCAATAGGATGCATCCTCCTTCTCCCTCCACCCCTCCCCATTTCAAGGCGTGCATACGTCAACGACACGCCCATCTCCATTACAAGGAGTACGTAAGTGATTTCAAGAATACATCCATCTCCATTCAAATTAATCCATAACTTATGTCCATCTCTGCGTAAATGACTAAATATCTGGAAAACGTCAACGTCAATCTCATTCTAAAAGAAAACAGGTATCATGACCCCCCCCTCCCCTCCCCCACCCCCAAAAGGAGTGCGTTTATCAAGAAAACACCCATCTCCATTTCAAGGAGTGCATAACTGATGTCATGAAAACGCCCATCTGCATTTCAAGGAGTCCATAATTGATATCAGGAAAACGCCCATCTACATTTCAAGGAGTGCATAATTGATGCCAAGAAAACGTCTATCCACTTCAGGCAGTACATATTTGATATCAGGAAAACATCCATCTCCATTTCAAAGTGCGCAGAACTGATGTCAGGAAAACACCCATCTCCATTTCACACAGTGCATAATTATGTCAAGGACATGCCAATTTCCTTTACAAGAAGAGCAGATGTCAAGACAGTTCTCACTTTACCTTTTACCCGTAAGGGTTGTAAGTGTCATGAGGGTGCATCCTTCTCCTCCCTTCACCCCTCCCTATTTCAAGGCGTGCAATCGTCAACGACACGCCAAGTACATAAGTGATGTCAAGAAAACATCCATCTCCATTCAAAGAAGTGAATAATTAATGTCCATCTCTTCGTAAAGGTGTAAATATAAAAAAACGACAATCTCATTTTGAAAGAAAACACGTGTCATGCCCCCTCCCCCCCCCCCCCACCAAAGCACTGCGTGTGTCAAAAAAACAGCCATCTCCATTTGAAGGAGTACATATTTGATGTCAGGAGAACGCCCATCTCCATTTCAAGGAGTGCATAACTGATGTCAGGAACACATCCATCTCCATGTCAAGGAGTACATATTTGATGTCAGGAGAACGCCCATCTCCATTCCAAGGAGTACATAACTGATGTCAGGAAAACGCCCATCTCCATTCCAAGGAGTGCATAACTGATGTCAGGAAAACGCCCATCTCCATTTCAAGGAGTGCATAACTGATGTCAGGAAAACGCCCACCTCCATTTCAAGTAGTATAGAACTGATGTCAGGAAAACGCCTATCTCTATTTCAAGGCATATGTCAAGGGTGGGGGGGGGGGTGTTTGGTGTTTAACGTCCTTTTCCACCACATACGGGTGATATCAAAGAGGGGGCAAAAAATCCCCCACAAATATTTGGCTTCAGCCGGGATACGAACTCACGACCCGAGCATTAGACGTCCAACGCTCTACCATTCGGCCACCCCGGCTCCCCTGCATATGTCAAGGACATGCCACCTCCATTGCAGGAAGTGCAGATGTCAAGACAGCGCTCACTTTACCTCTTACGGGATGAAAGTGTCTACAGGATGCATCCTTCTCCTCCCTTCACCCCTCCCAAACTTGAAAGCGTGCATACGTCAGCGACACGCCAATCTCCATTACAAGGAGTACATAAGTGATGTTCATCTCTGCGTACAGGAGTAAATATCAAATGAAAATATCATTTTTTCTAAAGCATGGATCATGCCCCCCCCTCCCCCCCCCCCCACACACACACAAACGAAGGAGTTCATGTGTCAAGAAAACAGCCATGTCCATTCCGAGGATTACATATTTGATGTAGTTTGTGTATTTGATGTCAAGAAAACGCCCATCTCCATTTTAAGGAGTTTAGATGTCAACAGAGCGCCCCTCCTCCCCATGCCCCAGCACTTAAAGGAGTACAGAGGTTACGAAAACAATCATCGCCATTTCAAGGTGTGCATAACTGAATTCAGGAAAAACGCCCTTCTCCATTTCAAGAAGTGCATAACTGATGTCAAGAAAACATCCATCTCCATTTCAAGAAGTAAATATTTGATGTCAGGAAAACATCCATCTCCATTTCAAGGAATGCATATGTCAAGGACATGCCAATCTCCGTTACAAGAAGTGCAGATGTCAAGACAGCGCTCACCCTACCTCTTACCCGTAGGGGTGTAAGTGTCAACAGGGTGCATCCTTCTCCTCTCTTCACCCCTCCCTATTTCAAGGAATGCATACATTAACGACACGCCAATCTCCATTACAAGGAGTACATAACTGATGTCAGGAAAACGCCCATCTCCATTTCAAGGAGTGCATACATTAACGACACGCCAATCTCCATTACAAGGAGTACATAACTGATGTCAGGAAAACGCCCATCTCCATTTCAAGGAATGCATACATTAACGACACGCCAATCTCCATTACAAGGAGTACATAACTGATGTCAGGAAAACGCCCATCTCCATTTCAAGGAATGCATACATTAACGACACGCCAATCTCCATTACAAGGAGTACATAACTGATGTCAGGAAAACGCCCATCTCCATTTCAAGGAGTGCATACATTAACGACACGCCAATCTCCATTACAAGGAGTACATAACTGATGTCAGGAAAACGCCCATCTCCATTTCAAGGAGTGCATGTGTCAAGGACATGCCAATCTCCGTTACAAGAAGTGCAGATTTGAAGACAGCGCTCAGCGCTACCTCTTACCCGTCAGGCGTGTAAGTGTTAACAGGGTGTATCCTTCTCCTTTCTTCACCCTTCCCCATTTCAAGGCGTGCATACGTCAACGACACGCCAATCTCCTTTACAAGGAGTACATAAGTGATGTCAAGAGAACATCCCTCTCCATTGAAAGGAGAGCATAATTAATGCCCATCTCGGCGTAAAAGAGTAACTGATGTCAGGAAAAACGCCCATCTTCATTTCAAGGAGTGGATAACTCATGTCAGGAAAACATCCATCTCCATTTGAAGGAGTATATTATTTATGTCAGGAAACGCCCATCTCCATTTCAAGCAGTGCATAACTCATGCCAGGAAAAACACCCATCACCATTTCAAGGAGTGCGTAATTGTTCAAGAAAACGTCTTTCTCCTTTTCAAGGAGTGCATAACTGATGTCAGGAAAACATCCATCTCCATTTGAAGGAGTACATATTTGATGTCTAGAAAACGCCCATCTCCCTTTCAAGGAGTGCATAACTGACGTCAGGAAAACGCCCATCTCCATTTGAAGGACTACATATCTGATATCAGGAAAACACCCATCTGCATTTCAAGGAGTGTGTAACTGACGCCAGGAAAACGCCCATCTCCAATTTAAGGAGTTTAGCTGTCAACAGAGCGCCCTCCTCCCCATACCCCAGCTCTTAAAAGAGTGCAGAGGTCGCGAAAACAACCATCTCCATCTCAATGAGTGCATATAATATGAAACCGAAAATGTCCATTGCTGGGTTTGCAAATATCAAGAAAAGGCCTCCTACAATTTGAGTGTGTTCGGGCAGATTTCAGGAATACGCCGATCTCCAATTCCAGGAGTGTATATATGTCAAGGACACGCCAATCTCCATAACAAGAACTGCGTATGTCAAAACAGTTCTCACTCTACCTCTTAACTGTAAGGAGTGTAAGTATCATGAGGGCGCATCCTCCTCCCTCCACCCCTCAACATTTCAAGGCGCGCACATGTCAACGACACGCCATTATAAGGAGTACATAACTGATGTCAAGAAAACATACATCTCCATTTAAGGGAGTGAATAATTAATGTCCATCTCTGCGTAAAAGGAGTAAATATCAGGAAAACGTCAATCTGATTTTGAAGGAAAGCATGTATCTTGACCCCACGCCCCAATCCCCCCCCCCCTCCATACACGCTCTGGAAAAAGAGACCTTTCCCCAGTGTGCAACGCGCCTAGGTCGCCTGGTAGACAAGTGGCTTGCGCTCTCCGGTAAAGAACGTACCTTCGACGACATGCGAGTGCGAGTGTCAAGAAAATAGCCATCTCCATTTCAAGGAGTACATATTTGATGTCAGGAAAACGCCCATCTCCATCTCAAGGAGTGCGTAATTGTTCAAGAAAACGTCTGTCTCTATTTCAAGGAGTGCATAACTGAAGTCAAAAAAACATCCATCTCCATTTCAAGGAGTACATATTTGATGCCAGAAAACAGCCATCTCCATTTCAAGGAATGCATATGTCAAGGACATGTCCATCTCCGTTACAAGAAGTGCAGATGTCAATACAGCGCTCACCCTACCTCTTACCCGTAAGGGGTGTAAGTGTTAGGAGGGTGCATCCTCCTCCTCCCTTCACCCCTCCCCTATTTCAAGCCGTGCATACATCAACAACACGCCAAGCTCCTTTACAATGAGTACATAACTGATGTCAAGAAAGCATCCCTCTCCATTCTAATTAATGTCCATCTGTGCGTAAAGGAGTAAATGATATCAGGAAAACATCCATCTCCATTTCAAGGAGTACATTTTTTATGTCTGGAAACGCCCATCTCCATTTCAAGGAGTGCATAACTGATGTCAGGAAAACATCCATCTCCATTTCAAGGAGTATATATTTGATGCCAAGAAAACGCCCATCTCCATTTCAAGGAGTGCATAACTGATGTCAGGAAAACGCCCATCTCCAATTTAAGGAGTTTAGATGTCAACAGAGTGCCCCTCCTCCCCATACTCCAGCTCTAAAAGGAGTTTAGAGGTTACGAAAACAACCATCTCCATCTCATTGAGTGCATATAATATGAAACCTCAAATGTCCATTGCTGGGTTTGCAAATATCAAGAAAAGACCTCCTACAATCTGAGTGTGTTCGGGCAGATTTCAGGAATACGCCGATCTCCATTTCCAGGAGTGTATCTATGTCAAGGACACGCCAATCTCCATAACAAGAACTGCGGGTGGCAAAACAGCTCTCACTCTACCTTTTAACTGTAAGGGGTGTAAGTATCATGAGTGAGCATCCTCTTCCCTCCACCCCTCCACATTTCAAGACGTGCATACGTCAACGACACGCCATTACAAAGAGTACATAATTGATGTCAAGGAAACATACATTTCCATTTAAAGGAGTATACAATTAATGTCCATCTCTGCGTGAAGGAGTAATATCAGGAAACCGTCAATCCGATTTTGAAGGAAAGCATGTATCTTGAACCCCCCCCCCCCCCCTTTCCATACACGCTCAAAGGAATGCGAGTGTCAAGAAAACAGCCATCTCTATTTCAACGAGTACATATTTGATGTCAGGAAAACGCCCATCTCCATTTCAAGGAGTGCAAAACTGCTGTCAGTAAATATCCCATCTCCAGTTCAAGGCGTGCATAACTGATGTCAGGAAATAGTCCATCTTCATTTCGTGGAGTGCGTAACTTTAGTCAGGGAAGAAAAAGGCCATGTCCATTTCAAGGAGTGTATAAATCATGTCAGGAAAATGCCCATCTCCATGTCAGGGAGTGCATAATTGTTCAAGAAAACGTCTTTCTCCATTTCAAGGAGTGCAGATGTCAAGACAGCGCTCACCCTACCTCTTACCCGCAAGGGGTGTAAGTGTCAACAGGGTGCATCCTTCTCCCTTCACCCCTCCCCATTTCAAGGAATGCATATGTCAACGACACGCCAATCCCCATTAAAAGGAGTACATAACGTCAAGTACGTCACGTCAAGAGAACATCCCTCTCCATCTCGGCGTAAAGGAGTAACTGATATCAGGAAAAACATGCCATCTCCATTTCAAGGAGTGCATAACTCATGTCAGGAAAACATCCATCTCCATTTCAAGGAGTATATTATTTATGTCAGGAAACGCCCATCTCCATTTCAAGGAGTGCGTAATTGTTCAAGAAAACGTCTTTCTCCATTTCAAGGAGTGCATAACTGATGCCAGGAAAACATCCATCTCCATTTCAAGGATTACGTATTTGATGCCTAGAAAACGCCCATCTCCATTTCAAAGAGTGCATAACTGATGTCAAGAAAACGCCCATCTCCAATTTTAGGAGTTTTGATGTCAACAGAGCGCCCATCCTCCCCATACCCCAGTACTTGAAGGAGTACAGAGGTCACAAAAACAACCAACTCCATCTGAATGAGTGCATATAATATGAAACCGCAAATGTCCATTTCTGGGTTCCATTACAAGAAGTGCAGATTTGAAGACAGCGCTCAGCGCTACCTCTTAGCCGTCAGGGGTGTAAGTGTCAAGAGAGTGCATCCTTCTCCTCTCTTCATCCCTCCCCGTTTTAAGGGCACTCCATTTTAAGGCGTGCATACGTCAACGACACGCCAATCTCCTTTACAAGGAGTACATAACTGATGTCAAGAAAACATCCATCTCCATTCAAAGGAGTGCATAATTAATGTCCATCTCTGCGTAAAGGAGTAACTGATGTCAGGAAAAACGCCCGTATCCATTTCAAAGAGTCCATAACTGATGTCAGGAAAACATCCATCTCCATTTCAAGGAGTACATTTTTGTTGTCAGAAATCGCCCATCTCCATTTCAAGGAGTGCACAACTAATGCCAAGAAAATCTGCATTTCAAGGAGTGCATAACTGATGTCAGGAAAACATCCATCTCCATTTCAAGGAGTACATATTTGATGCCAAGAAAACGCCCAGCTCCATTTCATGGAGTGCATAACTTATATCTGGAAAACCCCATCTTCATCTCAAGGAGTGCATAACTGATGTCAGGAAAACATCCATCTCCATTTCTAGGAGTACATATCTGATGCCAAGGAAACGCCCATTTCCATTTCAAGGAGTGCATAATTGATGTCAGGAACATTTCCATCTCCATGTCAAGGGGTGCATAATTAATGTCCACCTCTGCTTAAAGGAGTAAATTCAAGAAAACGTCAATCTCCACTTGAAGGAAAGCACATATCATGCCCTCCCCTCCCCCCACCCCCACTCTCTTCGAGGAGTGTGCGTGTCAAGAAATGTCCTTCACAATTTGAATAAGCACAGGAAAACGTCTATCTCTATTTCAATGAGAGCATTACTGATGTCAAGAAACCGCCCATCTCTGCTCCAAGGAGTACAGATATCAAGAACACTTAATCCCCCCCCCCCTGCCCCACTCCATTTTAAGGACTGCAGTTGTCAGGAACAGGCATGTATCAAGAAAACGCCAATCTCCACTTGAAGGAAAGCACATATCATGCCCCCCCCCCTCCCCCCCCAGTACACACACACTCTTCGAGGAGTGTGTGTGTAAAGATAATGTCCATCACAATTTCAATGAACACATAATTGATGTCAGGAAAACGTCCATCTCTATTTCAACGAGAGCATAACTGATGTCAAGAAACCGTCCATCTCTGCTTCCAGGAGTGCAGATATAAAAAAAAAACGTACCCCCCCCCCCCTCCCCAAAGGGCACTCCATTTCAAGGACTGCAGATGACTTGAAAGAAAGTACTTATCATGCTCGCCCCCCGCCCCCAATACATACACACTCTTCGAGGAGTGTGTGTGTCAAGAAAATGACCATTATTTCAATGAGCACATAACTGATGTCAGGAAAACGTCCATCTCTATTTCAATGAGAGCATAACTGTCATTAACTGATGTCAAGAAACCCTCCATCTCTGCTTCCAGGAGTACAGATAAAAAAAAAAAAAAACCGTACCCCCCCCCCCCCCCCCAAAGGGCACTCCATTTGAAGGACTGCAGATGTCAAGAACAGGTATGTGTCAAGAACACGTCTCCATTTCAAGGAGAACAAGAGAACACACCCCGCTCCTCTCCATTCGAAGGAGTGCATGTCAAGAACACTCCCTTGTTCAAGGAAACAATGTCAAGAAAACGCCCCGCCCTTTCCACCCAAAAATTGCATGTTTCAAGACCCTAACCCTAACATCTTCTTTTCAAGGAAGGAAGCCTCCCCCCCCCCCGCCCCCCAAGTCCATTTCATAACGTGCAGGCCAAGAAAAGCCACTCCCATCCCTACCCAATTTCATACCAACTATAAAAGGACCCCAAGCTGAGAACATAAATTATTCGTCCCTTTGAAAGTCAGGCCCCTCTGAATGTTTGAAATGCTTCTTGTCTTGAGGAGCAAGCGAAGACAGCTAGTAACTGGCTTCATGTACCATGATCCAATCCCTCCAGCGTACAACCCCCCCCCCCCCCCGCCCACCCACCCCATGTCTACAGAAAATAAACCTAATCAAAAACACGAGCAACCAGAAAATGTCGGTCACCTTTCATCTTACTTTACAGTACAAATCTGTTACACCACCAATTACACAAATCCGTGACACCACCAGTCACCTTACAGCACAGGCTAGTGACAAAACCAATTAAACCACCAGTCACATTGCAGCGCAAATCAGTGACACCACCAATTACACAAATTAGTGACACCACCAGTCACCTTACAGCACATGCTAGTGACACAACCAGTTACACCACCAGTCACATTGCACTACAAATCAGTGACACCACCAGTCACCTTACAGCACAGGCTAGTGACAAAACCAATTAAACCACCAGTCACATTACAGCGCAAATCAGTGACACCACCAATTACACAAATCAGTGACACCACCAGTCACCTTACAGCACAGGCTAGTGACAAAACCAATTAAACCACCAGTCACATTACAGCGCAAATCAGTGACACCACCAATTACACAAATCAGTGACACCACCAGTCACCTTATAGCACAGGCTAGTGACACAACCATTACACCACTCGTCACATTACACCACAAATCAGTTCACCACCAATGACACTTTGGTACTTTGGGGGTCTAAGTGTTTAACTAGTCTACATCATGATGTACAATAGTCCATGGCTTTAGTAAACCCGTTGTATTTGTTGGAGGACTAGATTTCTACCAGTAATCAAATTATGGGTAAAAGGATATGGCGAGCACACTGGACTCTCATCAGCAGCAGCAAGCAGCAACTTGAAGGCTGTTCGTGAAGGCAGCAAATCAGGGCAGTCCCTCCTCTATGCCTGGGGAAAGAACACGCATGTGCAAGGTTAGGCATACCGTCCTCTAATGGAGGCCAAGATGTCACTTCCCCGATCACTCATGGGTTACCCGAACTAGTGCAAGGTATGCTTAATCAATTTTAAGCTACCAGACCACAACTCAAAATAAAGAATGGAAGACCAATACTCGCATTTCACACAGATTAATATCAGAATTGTTCAAAAGTATCAGCAGTACTTACATTATGAATTCCAACAAATATTTCAACTGTAAGGTGTAGGTTTCATATTCATCAAAATACGGAACACTACGGAATTATTTATAATTAAATACTTTTATAAGTGAAAGGATATATGGCCAGATTCTTACATCTCTCTGAACTGCTCTTGGGGACACCACCAGGCGCGACCTCCCTCAGCAAGTCTGCTGAAAAAGAAAATGGTACATGAATACGTGTAGCTCTCATACAATGCACTACAATGACACACTCATACACACAACTACAATAAATATCAAAGAGGCAAACTGATCAGAGGATTTATCGTTATAAAATATTTCACATTATAATCGTGCTTACACATTCCAATCAATAAACGCAAATAAAACCTTTACATTTAAAAAAAAATCCTGTTGTACACAAAATGATTTTTTACGTGTTTTTGGATGAATTGTGTTTTTAATAAAATTATGCACACCGGGTAAGAGGCTATACAGCAAGCAAATCAGGCCGTCTTCAGCAGCGGCAAGTGGGAAATCTGCCAGTGTCGCACCTGAAACATACTAAAATAATATTAAACTTTTGTCACTCATTAGTATAATGTGTATATATGCTCAATAAAGAAATGCTTTAAGGATACTGCAGTTTAAATGGCATATTATTGAGAAACTGCTGCATCAAACAACCAAACAGCAATTGTCAATAGGTTTAAAAAAGCACATGTGCATTAAATGCAAGTAAGTGAACTAGGCGCTACATTAGTACATACCAGTTCTCCCAGAGGCTTGGTGCATCGTGCGTCAGGGACTTCATTTCGCTCTGTCACTGTGGCACGTGAGCTGGGGGAATTTTCAGTCATCTGGGCATTCCAAAAAAAAAAAAAAACCAAAACATTGGCACATGTAGTGCAGACGTAACTGAGGAGGTAACACAGATGAAATAGAGCCTACGTAGCCAACTCCTAACCAGCGGCAGCACAGCCATGACTGAAAGAGTAAACTACAAGAAAAATACAAGGGAACCAGCTCGTATCTTACAAGAAATGTAGAAATGGAAATGAAAGTTGCCCCTGGTGACAATATCCCTGAGATATAGTTGGAAGAAAAACTGACCCAAACACAGAACCCCCTCACTGATAGCAGGTGTCACCTATCACCTGATGTACAAGGTGGTGGTACCCTGTGGAGCTCTTCAAAAGAAAGGTGTTGGGGATCACCTACACTGAACAGAACCCATCAGGATGAAGACCAGGTGGCATGAATCAAATAGACTCAGCCTAGCAAAACAACCTTCAGATGACTTATCAGAGGGTAAACATTCACCAGTGGCATGACTTTTGTTCGACTATTGGCCCTACACAGGCTTGACAGGGCCCGTACGGTACTAACACCGGAACAACCTCGAAGAGACAAGTTAGTGAAGGGACCCTAAGGAGGTGTGGCAGGGCCTGTGTGAAACAGACATTGGAACAACCTTGAAGAGACAAGTTAGAGATGGGGTGCAGCGCATATGGGCTTTCATGAGCACAGACAAACCACCCTGAACTGAACAGAACAGAAATGACCTCCCGGAAGAGACCTGCAGAATGCAAACTTTAGGCGAACGATTTGATGGAAGCGGAAACAAGAGAGTAAGGGCAGAATGCAGAAATCAGTGACTAGTGTCAGAACCCCTGTCACTCCAAGCCTGTACGCCTGGGATACTCTGCTTCTCAGCGCAACAGCCCAAGCCACCTAATGAAGGTTCTCGTTCCCCATATCCCTCTACCAGAACCATTCTCAACAAAGTGAAGTAAACCCAATGCTGGAGATTTGTCTACCAGCCGTGCTTATTGGCGACGCCCTGTGTGGTTGAACATGCTGTATGCACTACTACATGTACTGCTGCTTCTTCTACTATCAACAAAAAATGCACATTGAACCATGAAAAACAGCATTTAAATAGTCACGTATGCAGCAGAAACTGCTCATAAATGATGACAGATGAGCACAGACTTACACGGCATGGGATTTTGCAATCACAAAATTAATGATATCAAAGTCTAGACTGACGTGCTGGCATGACAGTGGTGGTGCGAGGAGATTCGCATGCATTCCACAATAGCCTTCAATCGGCAAGCCCCAATGCCAAAGCCCTGCCCATTCATTCAGATGTGTACTGGTAAAACACTGTACGCCCATGACGTCATTTTATGGAAAAAGGGGCGATTTCAAGATGAAAGAGACTGACATTATGGTATTTTCCCTCAAATGACACCAATGGACTTACTGCTTTCTTTAAACGTTTTAGTCATATCGAACGACACATGCTTCCCTCTTTGTAGTTGTGTCTGGCAATAAAGTTTGCCCAACCATGCCATATGTTGTTCTCACTATGCCATGGCACACGATTGGCTGAATTGTGGGGCTCGCCCCTTTTGATTGGTAGGAGTGACGTTGTATATTTACACGACAAACCAGAAAACAGAGAGAAGCAGAGTTCATGCTGCCACTATCATTACAATGGATAATCACCGAAAAATGACCAGTATGCCAATTTTGAACCACACATAATTATAACACACTCGAACATGCAAAACTTGTGTGTGCCTCTGCAGGTCAAGGCATACACATTAGTGCATCTGCTGACTTAAAAAAATAAGCTTACTATGTGATCTCTGATTAATGGTACACAAAAAACATACACCTAGTGTCAGTAATTCTAATCAAACAGTGGAATCAAAATAAGAGAAATGTGACAGAATGAAGAAGAGATTCAAAGTAACACAAACCAGTCACCTTTGTTCACTTTTTTGTTCGTTTTCTTTTTTCTTCTCTTCGTTTTTTTTTTTTTTTTTTTTTTTTAAACATCTTTTGTCTTGCATCTTTTTTAACCCTCTCTTCTTTTGTTTTATCCCTCTATTTCTTTTTCTTTCTTTTTCCTTTCTTTCTCTATTTTATTTTCTTTTTCCTTTCTTTCATTTTTTTTCATTTGTCTCTTTTTTTCTCTCTGTTTATATTTTTGTATTTTCTACTTCCTGTTGTTGTTTTGTATTACATGTACATATGCACGACAAACCAGCAAACAATGAGAAGCATAGTTCATGCTGAAACTATCATTACAATGGATAATCACCGAAAAATGACCAGTATGCCAATTTTGAACCACACATAATTATAACACACTCGAACATGCAAAACTCTTGTGTGCCTCTGCAGGTCAAGGCATACACATTAGAGCATCTGCTGACTTAAAAAAATATATACTGTATGATCTCTGAATTACATAATGGTAGTACATAAAACAGCACGCACACACACACACACACACACACACACACACACACACACACACACACACACACACCCCTATGTGTCAGACAGTAATGCTTAGTATAATCAGACAGTGGAATCAAACTCAGAGAAATGTGACAGAATTAAGAAGGGATTCAAAGTAACACAAAAAATTCTCCTGTCTTCACTTTCTTCTTTCTCTTTTTTTAATACATCTTTTGACTTGCATGTTTTTATTCTTTCCTTTTTTTTCTTTCTGTAATTCTTTTTGACCTTTCTTGCATTTGTTTTCTTTTATTTCCCTTTGCTTTTATTTTATATTTTCTCATTTTTTTCCCTTTCTTTCTAGTTGTTTTTTCTTTTCTTTTCTTTTTTCTCTCCTTTCTTTTTTCTTTCTTTCATTTTTTTTTTCTTCTTTTTTTCTGTTTTTATTTTATATTTTATACTTTTTTTTTTCTTGACTGAACGACTGTCTCAACAACAACAACAACAAAATGAAAGTCTACTCAGCTTCATAGTGGCTATCTGTGGACTTTGTAAATGATAAGATAAGATAGATTTATTCGCTTGTTAGTTACAATTAAGAAGAATTTGCTTTGCTCCTCTTAATAAAAACACATGTATACACGAACATACAATGGAAATACACCTACACAAATGTGAATACATTGCCACCTGCACCCACTAATTTTGTGTAGACCACACTTCTTCCTAAATTAAAGATACATATTCTGCCCAGATTCACTCAAACAGCAACAAAAAAAAAAAAAAAAAAAAAAAGGCTTCAGATTCAGACAGGACACTGTCCTTTTATTCACACACCCCTCTAAAAAACAAAACAAACCCCAAAACAACAACAACAACAACAAAAACAACTACTTTATGGCACACTGTGATTAAACACCCTCAACTAGACACCAGGTTACAAGCACCATGGCGTACTCAAGGACAAGATGAAAGACGAAACATGAAAGATGAAGAACAGAAACAAACAAAATACAAATTCAAACTTTACAATATACTAAAACACTGTCAATATACATATGACAATTATCGCTTTGTCACTGACCTGACTTAGGAAATGATGTCCACAAATAAAGCAATTTCTTTAAATGGGGTGCAATTTAACCAGGCTGAAAACAAATACAATACCATTCCACTTCAATTTGTTAACAGTTCTAACATTTCTGAAATAATATCATGTCCTTTTTATCAGCACTATCAACCCAACCGTTACACACACACACACACACACACACACACACACACACACACACACACACACACACACACACACACACACACACATTATTCCACTAAGCGTGTTATCAATCCAAACTAATTGCTAGTACCCTAACACATAACAGCGCCTCAATTTGAAATTAAACTTTCCCAGCTCGGCATGAAGGATAAATCATTCTTCCACTTCACTTCTCGTTCAGTTCCCCAAAACATTTACTTCCCATTCATTCCTCGGCCACACATACTGGCTCCAGTGATCAATCAACCCACAATAACCAAACTACAAAATAACTTCGTATCAGGCATTCACAACGCTGTTACAACTTCCGCCCAAACCTCAACTTCCATCTGCGCATGCGCAATAGACCAACAGACACAAGCCGCGAGATCTCAAAAAAATATCAAAACACACCTTTTACCCCTCAAAAAATAATTATCTTAACTATTATTCATTAATAAACCACCCAGTCCAAACCACAAAGTAAGTCACCATTTCCAAAGTATACAAAAAAGCTCCCGTAAAGCAAAAATCATACATCCCAAACAAACAACAAAATCTACTGTTTCAACTGACAACCAACGCTTGAAACTTGAAACTTGCTGCTGCGCGCAGCGAAATCTGCCCATGCCATAAAGGTGTTTCTCTCTATTAAAAAAAAAAAAAAAAAAAAAACTTAAAAACTGATTGGCTCCCTTCGACCATAAGGGAAAGGTATTCTGAATATTACAGCCGTTAGAACCCAGACATTCTCCAACACGACTGAACTAGTAGAATCCCACAAACATTTAGTGGGGCTTACATTTGAAATGTCTAACGTCTACTCAGCTGCACAATGGCTGTTGACATAGTGGGATATGCGTGTGCGATACATGAATATTTTGCCATCTGCACGAGCTAATTTTATCAGTAATTAATGTTAACGTTCTCTAAGAGTATCTGCTATACGAAAACATCAACCACTCGGCGTCTACATGGCTATCAGTGGACACTGAAAAAAAAAGAAGATAAAGGCACGTGTTTGACACGGGAGAATTTCACGACAGGGACGAATCGGATTTACTTGTGTGGTTTGACCATTTCGCAAGCGCAGGATTATTTTGAAATGTTTGGAAAAAATCGACTCTGTCAGAGTTTGGATAACTTCAGTCCGGTCAAACATCAAGGCAGTTACTTTGGAACTTGATTGTTCTCGAAAGATCTGCTTCACACGTGCGCAGGAAAACACAGTAGAAAGGAAGGAAAGGAAAGTAAGGTAATGAAGGCGGAACTTGAAGAAGAAAAGACAGAGGCAAAAAGCAGGGGAAAAAAAAAACTTGCACTGTGTGTGTTTTGACACAGTCTCGGCCTTTAGCAGCTTTTCTAGGGCCTTGAACATCTCACTGATGTTCACTGGTCGGGAGACTAACCAAACCAAGCCGCCGAGTTGCTCCGGTGGTTTTTGAGTGGCGCCTTTCTTCTCAAGGACCCCCACTACTTGTCATCCCGCCAAACACAACAGACCACCAACATTCGCAGCTCATAAATAAATAAATGAATAAATAAATAAATAAACGAAAATAAATAAACGAAAATAAATAAATAATAAATAAACGAAAATAAATGAATAAACGCAAATGAATAAACGAAAATAAATAAATAAACGAAAATAAATAAATAAATAAAGAATAAATAAATAAATAAATAACCGAAAATAAATAAATAAACATGAATAAATAAACGAAAAACATATCGAAATAAACAAGAAACGACGATATGAATAAATCAATCAATAAATAAATAACCGAAAATAAATATATGTAACGAAAAGAACGAAAATAAATAAATAAATAAATAAAAATAAAACTGCTCAACAGGTGTGTATTACATGTATACATATAGGCACGTGCACAGGTCTTCAACACATCAACATGACGTCAGTTTCATTTGGTCAGGAGACTACCATCCGAAGAAAACCCCGCACTGCTGCCGAGTTACTCCGCTGGTGTTTCAGTGGTGCCCTCCACGTCATCACCTACTGGTCATCCTGCCTACGTCATTTGTGTGTGTGAGACCATCAGCATGATAAGCTGATAAATAAGGTAAAAGAAAATCCAAATAAATAAATAAATAAATAAATAAATACATAAATAAATGAATAAATAAAACACCTGTTGTGAACAGTGTGCACGTGCCTTTTTAGTGGTCATTCCACAGTTTCGGCCCAGGTTTTTCTTTTCTTTTCTCTTTTTTTTTGCTGCAAAATTTGAAACATCATTCAGATTGTTCTGCGATTTCTTTTGAGAAGTAAGCAAGCTCCAAATGCGTCCAGCCATATGCACGGCAATTATCATTTGTCTAAGTAGAGGTTATACTTACCTAGGTCAAACCACACAATACCCATCACAAATGATTTCAATGAAACGGACAGTCCGTTTAAATTTTGAGGTAAAAAAGGGGGTGGGTCAGGGGTGGGGTGGGGTTGGGGTGGGTGTGGGGGGAGGAGTGGGGGGGGGGGGCTGGTGGTGGTGGGAAGGACGGGTTCATTAAGTAACACAGATGATGACGTCTTGCAGACGTTTATTTAAACTAGGGAAAGGTGCACCTACAGAGTAGCGGAGCGGGGAGGAAAAAGGGGGGGGGGAGAAGGGGGGAGGACAAGGGTACAAGGTGGCAGGGGTTATCTTAAAAAAAAAAGTACCAAAAAAAAAAAACAACCCTGTACTGTGTCGCTTACACGGATCACAGTCCACAGTGCGTATATATAGCTAATGGTGGTAATCTTAGCAGTTCCAGAGAACTGTGCTTCGCGCGCGCGTGTTTGTGTGTGTGTGTGTGTGTGTGTGTGTGTGTGTGTGTGTGTGTGTGTGTGTGTGTGTGTGCGTGTGTGTGTGTGCGCGTGCGTTCCTGAATACTCTGTGTGTGTGTGTGTGTGTGTGTGTGTGTGTGTGTGTGTGTGTGTGTGTGTGTGTGTGTGTGAGAGAGAGAGATTTGTTTCAGTCAGCATACTTGTAAAATTCATGTGTATCAAACCATTACTTCTCTGATGCGACATAATGCGTTGCAGCATTCACATACATGTGCAAATATAACCACAAAGCTGGTAGCGTGTGGCTTAACCATTTCTTCTCTGCTCTGACGAAATGCAGCATTCACATGTCCACATAAACACACAGCTAGCGGTGTAGACATTAACACAACCATTTCTTCTCTGCCTCGACGCAATGCGTTGCAGCATTCACATGTACATATAAACACAAAGCTCGTAACATATACATCGTAACCATTCTTTTTTTTTGTTGTCCTGATACAATGCGTTGCAGCATTCATATGTACATTGTGAATTATCACATAGCTAGTGACATACACCGTAACCATTTCTTCTCTGTCCGATAAAATGCGTTGCAGCATTCACATATACACACAAAAACAAAGCTAATGATATATATATTGTAACCATTCTTTCTTTGTCCCGACAAAAAGTAGTGCAGCATTGACATGCACATTATAAATAAACAGAGTTACATCGTAAGCATTAAAATTTCTTCCCTGCCCGCCATAATGCTTCGCAGCATTCACATGTACATAATTATACACAACACACATAAAACAAATGTTACAGAAATTGACAGTGACATTCACAGGTCCAGAAATGCATTCTTTCGGTCCTGTATGTAAAACAGAGGTTAAGAAAATCTCACATGCTCTTCTATCGTACGCAAGTTCCATATACAAAGATACATGTATTTCTGTTGGTGACACCTGCCCGTACATTTTGCTGTTCCTGTGGCGAGACTAATCTGGACCACCTGGTGCTGAGATCCAGTTGACACCAGGGCCCTTACGTAAAAGTCGAGGTTAGGGCTTTTAGCCCCGGGCTAGAGTCTAACCTCGAACTAAACTAGCTCTAGGGTTAAATTTTCTGTTGGTTTTTGTTGTTGTTGTTGTTTTTGGTTTTTTTGTTTTAAATCAAGAAGCGGGCCCATTCCAGCAAGCTGCCTAAGCCGTTATAGAAGTATTTTTTCTTCCTTTCTTCGCTTCCTTTTTTTAATATTTAAGTTTGCTTTTGGGTTTCTTTTGTCCCAGTCTGGGTTAGGCCCGTAGCCGTGGGTTAAATTAACCTCGACTTTTACATACAGGCCCAGGACTCTCAAAGCTGGCCATGCGAGGGACGTCTCCTGACCGATGTACGTGGTAAGCGGGTTAACAGGTTGACAGTGGGTATGCGCTGCACTGAAGACAGGTGTCGGGTGGGCTTTGGTCGGAAGTGGGGTTTCCCGGGGGGGGGGGGGGAGACTCAGTGAGAAATAGAATCGACACAAGTTGTGCATGGTGTTGTTTGGGAAGGTGTGGGGTGGCGGTAATCTGGCAAGGTGCAGTTCTAAGAACAAGTACAGGTCTTACTGTTGTCCAACGTCTTATTTTGTGTACATTTCTTCTTACGTAATGTTTGTAGAAGAAAACGTCAAAATATCACCAAGACTGTTAAAATCTGTCAAACAGTCTTCTTCTTCTCTTGATACGTATGGTAATCTCAGCAAATGGAGGGCTATTCCACAGTGTGGTGCTAACAAGTACGCGTTTGAGACAGTCGCAGCACCGCAATACACCACCATTTCTACTGAGGACTGAACCGCGCACGGAGCCAGAAGGACGGACCCCCCTACAGCTGCCTAGGCCTGATGACCTGAGAAGCAGATGAACCCAAGAGACAGGCGAAGTGAACAATGGACCTGACAAGTTCACGCCTTTCCTGCACGAGAAGGTAGGATAGCAAAGAAGACCACAAGCTGCTCCCACATCTGATGGACAAAGAGGACGAACGGCCTGCACCAAGGAAGACCTGAAGTGGTAAGATCGCAAGTTGCGTGAACAAAGCCGCAGTCGTTACACCACAGAGCAAAGCAGAGCAGATGCATGGAAAGAGGCAGTGGTCCGTGTACACCAAACCGAAAAAATTCAACAGTCCCAGTGACGACACTGGGGAGTTTACTGACAGACGGTGATGGTGGTGGGGAGCGCGTATGGCCGTTTCCTGGCGAAGAGACAGCATCCTGAACTGAACTGATGTCTTGGTGCACCAGAGTACAGTTTCACTCAACACCCTCCACCCTACAACAAAACCTCTATAAGCATCTGCACTGTACCCACTGGCCTCAATTCCACTTGGATTCCACATTAAACATCAGACAATAACATGCCGAATGAGCCAGGAACCAAATAAAAGAGAGGGAATCAAAACCGAAATATGAACTGAAATCAGATAAAGAAGTAAGAACTGAAACCAAATTCAACAAAGAAACCTGCACTGAAACCAGATTCAATAAAGCAATATGAACTGAAACCAGATTCAATAAAGCAATATGAACTGAAACCAGATTCAATAAAGCAATATGAACTGAAACCAGATTCAATAAAGCAATATGAACTGAAGATGGATTCAACAAAGAATGACAAACAGGAACCAAATTCACCAAAGAGATACGAGCTTAAACCAGACTAAAAAAGAGAAAGGAACTGAAACCTAATTAAACGGAGAAAATAGGAACTAGAAAAAAAGAATTCAACAAAGAAGTTGGAAGTGAAACCAGACTCAACAAGGAAACAAGAACTGAAACTAGATCTAAAAGGAAACGGGAACTGACATCAATGATAGATGGATTGTTAGAACGTGGGGCACAACCACAGCAGCGACACATCAGGACCCAAGGTGTATGTTAAAGTGACAACTGGTGAAGACTTTTCTTTGTGGTAATTGTGTCGGCAAGGAAAACTAAAACTACTGAATGACCAGAGCAACTAAGACAAACTTACTGTCAGCGACAAGGACCATGACCTACACCAATCACAGTTTTCATTAACAAAACAAAACACCACAACAAAGAGTGTACTCAGCCTTCAGTCTGTGAAGTTCACCCATCTTGTCGCCGCGGCAGAGTTTTGCTGTGTTTGTCATCCGGTGGAGCAGGTTCCCCCAGTCTCAGAAGACATGGATTTGCCCTGAGGTTGGTCCCTAGGGGCTGATGATGGTACAGCCTCTAGTGTAGCTGTAGACGCCCAAACGCGGGGTGGGTGGTGGTGGTGGTGGGGGGGGGGGGGCAGTTTCTGCTGCACCTTGTTTACTTGAAGTTGTCGTTCACTGTCAGCGTCAGGCAACTGCCGTCCACACATAACCATCTTCCCCCTGCATAGACATAAAGGTAAACATGAATAAATGTGAATAAATGACAAATTGTAAAACTTTATACCTGTACATGTAGTCATTGTTACAGAGCAACGTGGTTGGACAAGCCCCGTTCTTCATTAAGGCGATAAACACACCAACAAATTGGGGGGGGGGGGGGGGGGCTGGGGGCTGAGGGTTGGCTGACATCACAGACACCATCAAGCACCAATTCGGTTCCGTCACTCGAGTCCTTCTGGGTGACTTGGCTGCAGTCAACCCTCGTCACTCCTTGAAGTCAACCCCCCCCCCCTCCCCTTTTTACTTCACTCGAACTAGTGTACATAGTTTTTACATTTTACACTTGTTAGCCCTTCATGCCTCTTCCATCCCAGTTCTAAAGCGGAAGAACAACAACAACAACAACAGGCCGAGGCGGTTTTATAAACAAAGATGGACGGACCGACAAAAGGGGTTGGGGGGGGGGGGTCAGAACAAGCCACAATTTTATACAGCCACAAACGGAGAAAGTCATTAATGGAAGTCACACTACCACATTCCTACCGGCCTAGTAACAACGGCTGTCAAAATAATGAAGCTCCCTACCTGGCTACTGAACGGTCAGGACCGAAATCCTTTCGGCCAAGCGATAGAATAGGTATCGTGAATACCAGACATTCGGGATTTTCGACGAGGGAACATCCATGACCAAAATCAACAATACACTCCATCATGTCCTGCTAAATACTGCACCAGATTTTCTGTAGACTGAAGTGATCTATTGTACATGCATATCTTGCGGTAAACCGCCGCAGCAGGTAGTTTAGATTATAAAACAAGTCCAGTTTGAACCCCGGCTGATCTGCAAAATGGCTACCTTCTCGACGGATACGCTTGTACCGGAAAGCTCACCAAGTCACGAGGCCAAATCCCGCCGTTGAAACGCGTTGACCTTGCACGTGCCGCACGCTTGTGGAGCTGTCCCAACACACTACACGGCGCGTCAGCGAACACCCAAACGGTCACGGTGTCACGGTGTGTACAGTATACAGAATGGACATGAGTGCGTTCAGTGTTGCTCCGCTTCAAAAGTTTCGACGATGATTACTGTCACTTGAAGCCACGTATAGAGAAACAACTTTAAAATGACAGCGTACCTAAGCTGCACGATGATGTTTACTAGCTGAACTTGATTGAAATGTTCACGGCTTCAACGGGCCGTCTGCGGAAGTTAGAATGGGATCCCTTGTGGCGCACAGCAAAACGAAGGGAATGAACTCATTGTTATTTCACTTCCATGTTCTAAATTATCTCCCATTTACCCCCACACCAACACGCGTGCTATTTTCACGACATTTCTCACAGATACTTCCTCAATCAGTCTCAATCCGCGTTGTGATTTCTTCATCGTTGTTGAAGGTAAGCAGTGTGTTTGAGTGTACTTTGTCAGCTTAGACAGAGATTGTCGTTTGAATCCGACAAGGAAGCGTGTGAGCCGACAAGCAAAGTCACGTCGCGTCACTGATACCCATGTCTTAGCAGCCGACTAGTTTAGTAGAATGGTTTTGACATTTTGAATGCTAGAAAAAACCTACTTCAAGTTTCAAAGAAACGCCTTTACGGGTTTATGTCTGCAGTTACTAAACTGTACAAACTAGGCAGGAACCAGATCCACCTATCATAGTATCTTGAGATGTTCGCAGTCCATCACTCATACCAGTAACATACTGGTTCCGCATTGCACTTCACAATGTCGTTGGTGGTGTGTGTATAACTCAGAATTAATGCATTTCTTGTCTACTGCTTCCTTGGCCACAGTGTAGAACAACAGTATCTGTGAATTTGGCAGGCGAGATTCAATCAGTTTTTTCTCATAATATGACTTTAGCGAAATATCGGTTTACCTGAGATATTCTGAATAGTTTTGCAAAGTCGAAGGACACGGTCTCGCTCCAAAAATCGAACAACAGCAATATATTTATCTACTAGTGGTTTTAACTTTCTGTAAATGTTCGTGTGTGTGTGTGTGTGTGTGTGTGTGTGTGTGTGTGTGTGTGTGTGTGTGTGTGTGTGTGGAGGGGGGGGGGCGAGACTGTCCAGTGGTAGGACGTTAAGCTTTTAGTGCTCGGTTCGTTGTTCGAATACAGGCGGCTGGGAGCCAAAGCTGTGCGCTGACCTTTTCCTTGTCCAGTCATAGGATGTCACCCTTATACCCACTCATCCAACACACCCCATTACGCTAGCGCTAATTTCAACCACCGGCCATTTCCGTATCCCATAATAATTCCAGACTATATCATCTGGCCATTTTCATACAAAGAACCTCAGCATTGAGACCTTTTCAACCAATGTACTAAAGCGTTTGTAGTTTCTCGTCATTCGTGTGGATTCTGAACTATTTAATAAAATAGCTTTCATAGTATTATAGATACCTAGCTCTGTTTCTGAGTAAACCTGGTACAGCGAGAGAGAATTGATGAAACATGGCATGTTAGATACACAACTGTGTGTGAGAGACTGTGCTATACCAGCTAGAAAAAAAATGCATGTTCCTGGAGCATCTAGAGCAGAGAGAGAGAGAGAGTGTGTGTGTGTGTGTGTGTGTGTGTGTGTGTGTGTGTGTGTGTGTGTGTGTGTGTGTGTGTTGGTGAAAATTAAACAGTACAAGTAATACTAAATATAAACAAATACGGTAGGTATGCCCATTGATGCATTTTTGTTTGTAGTACAACAGACCTAGTTCTATATGAATATACTATGTGTACTATCTGAAAAGAAGTATAAAAAAGCCTCAAGTCTAAATGAAATCGAACAACCTTCGCCGGTCAGCACTCTGATGTCTGACCACTCCCTGTGTCTGGACTGACCAAATCAAAGGACAACCAAAAGCCTAATGTACAAAGACCCTCATCCACTCACCAAGCATGTTTCGACTGTCTTACCAGCAGTCCTTAGGCACAGACATGGATGATCTTTAGAAACATACAACAACAGAGGGAAAACCAAAGATCATCAATACAATTTATTGATCATCGGCAAACTCGACCATTTTGCTCCAAAGGATAAAACTTTGGTTGTTGGTTTTGCCAAAGATAATTAAAAAATCTGATGACTATGTGAAGTGGCAACATTTAAAAAAAAAAACATTTTGCTGTTTTCCACCGACCTTGTCCTTGGAAAGCAAAAGTGCACGTAAAATTAAACACAACTGGATTATGTTGCAGTGATTTTGTAAAGTTTAAAAAGTACAGCAGCTGTGTAATAGTGCTTGCCGTATTTTACCCTCCGCCCCCTTTTTGTCCATTTATTTTTTCTCCTCACTTCCAGCCCAGGGGCGGATCAGTTAGTGGGGGTAGGGGGTGGGGGCGGGGCCTGAATTTTTTTTCGGGGGGGGGGGGTGATGGCAAGGTGGGAAAGTTCATATTCATGGATAGGGGAGCCGTGTGTGTGTGTGTTATTTTTGTTTTTTTGTTTTTTTTGTTTGGTGGTGGGGGTGGGGATGGGGAGGTTCCGGAACCCTAGGACCCCCCCCCCCCCTCGAAATCCGCCTCTGCAGCCTTCCACGTGAATATGCTTGTCGGCTTACAATCTAGATCTAGAGACGCAACACATAAACATTCACACATCAGTGATCACATCAACTCAGTGGTCATCAGAAATTTTATTCATCAAAGAAGAATCTCGAGTGTTTGTGTAGATCTTTCTCCCATGCGGTTGCAAATTGCTGCCAAGCAGACGAACCTCAACTCGCAGTGTTTGAGTTGGGCATTTTCCACTGAGACACGCACGCACGGTAGCTTGTAAGGCCAAAGTGTATACATTTTCATGGAGAGTTATTCAGCATCATTTGTGTCCTATCATTATATAAATATTGGTCCAGCCACCACAGAGATATATATGTGTTGTACTTTTTTCCTATAATTGGACCCCTCGATTAGAGGGACGCCCTGGCTACCCAGACCCTCCCTCGGGAACCAAGCCAATGATAGCTCTACGACCTCGACCTCATAGCCACGTTACGGGGGTTACCCAGACCCCAGGGCCCACATGTAAAAGTCGAGGTTAGGGAGTTTAGCCCCGGGTTAGAGTCTAACCTCAACCTAAACTAGCTCTAGGGTTAAATTTTCTGTCGTGTTTTTGTTTTAAATCAGGAAGCGGGTCCATTCCAGCAAGGTGCTTATGCCGTTATAGAAGGATTTTTGTCTTTCTTTCTTCGCTTCCTTTTTTTCTAATTTTGTTTTGGGGTTTCTTTTGTCCTAGTCTGGGTTAGGCCCGTAGCCGTGGGTTAAATTAACCTCGAGCGTTACATGCGGGCTCAGAGCACTTTCTTCAGTCCTGCCCCCTTTTCCAAGAAGCAAGGACCCAGCTCCGGCCGAACGGAGCAACGCTAACAGAGAAACTCTGGGGCTTCAAAACGGAACTCCTAAAGACCACCGAATTCATCCAAACTACCAACCTAATCATCTGAGGCAGAGTCCAGTACAGGAAACGTAGAAGAAGAAGGCCTACTTTTGACATGTGATGAAGGGATGTGTAAGCGACATGAAACAGTTGAATTAGCGTTCGAAGGAATTATGTCTATCTTCAGGACGAGTTCGCAGTTTATTGACTGGATCATATTTTGGCGGTGACTAGCACCGCACCGCTTAGACACAAGCACAGCGTCAAACAAACTGGCACTGAGCAAACAGAAGACGAAACTCACAGCGTCTGTCACAGTTTTATCACACAGCTGCCTGGGAGAACTTTGGGTTCGTGAAGTTCTTGTTCGCGCGGCCAGCAGAGGTCACTCAAAGTTTCAAGAAAAAAAAGCTTTTAATACATGAAACACGAACGAAAAGTAAGAAAAAGCACGCGCGTTGATCGCTATCGGAATCAGATTTGTGTCGTCACCCAGTGTCTACTGGGTGTTGCTGGTGGCGACAGTGGGCTGGGTGTGTGTCATGCCGAGTGTCCGGAGAGCCGAGGTCAGGACGGCTTTACGGTCCGTTTTCCCCGTCACAGTGGTGGGGAAACTGTCAAAGAACAGGTAGTACCTGCAACACACACACACACACACACACACACACACACACACACACACACACACACGCGCGCGCGCAGACGATAAAAGAGTTTGCTCTGTATGGTGAGATGATATCGTTCTAGCAATACGTGTATGTAGTTTATTTGAACAGGAGGACACTAGTCTTGCCTTGCATCTTTAGACCAGTATAATTAGTGACGTCATTTTCCAGCTTTGACGTCACATGATGAAAGAACTGGATAAAAGTACAACATTCTGGGCAAACTTTATTGACATACTAATGCTGACAAGTTTCACGACAGAAAACAACAACAACAACAAAGAAACAAACGAACAAAGCTTCTTGAAGAAACTGAATGACAAAGTGACTAACGCACAACGTATTCGCTAAGGCCAGGCCGGCCAAACCAGGCTCCTTGTAAATCAGTCATTATGCCGAACGACCAAAACTAAACATCTCTCTCTCTCTCTCTCTCTCTCTCTCTCTCTCTCTCTCTCTCTCTCTCTCTTACCTAGGTACTGCTGCTAACATTGATTTTGGATTGAGATAGAAACTCTTGCAGAAATCGCCAATTTCCTTATCCGTGATGCTGACCCCGGGCTGGGGCACCACGCATGCGCACAGCTCCTGGTACTTGATCGGGTCGGGCACAGGCACTATGACGACGCTCTGTACACCCGGGCACCGCGCCAACCGAGACTCCAGCCACCCCGGGTACACAATATTTCCGCCGTAAATGATAGCGTTGGACCTGTGGATGAACTAAACTGCTTCTAATTTCAGCGACTCCCTTCACTTATACTTTTATTCCCACTCCTACTACTAGCTTTTATAAAATCATATTTACACGTACTTCGCCATGCATAAACGAGGGGCCTTGACCAGTTGTGCGGGCACCAAGGAGTCGTCGACAACACAAATACGATATAACACAGTGCAAGGCGTTAAAAGTTATTTATAAGTGTTGTAGTTTCATGTTGTTTGTTTGTCTGTTTGTTTGTTACGACATAGTTTCTTGATTCCCTACATTATGGGGAAGAGATCACACGTACTTGCGGCAGACAATATGCAACTCCCCCTTGGCGTTACGGAAGCCGACGTCACTGGTGCGGAACCAGCCGTCATGCGTGAAGACGTTGCCCTGAGGGGCCTGGTCCATGCCCAGGTAGCCGGCGAAGACGTTGGGTCCGCGACACAGCACCTCCCCGGTCTGACCTGGCTCCACCACCTCCTGCTGGTTCTCGTCCACAAGCTGTAGAACGAAGGGCATGGTAGAGTTACGTCAGATCTCAGGTCATCTTTACTGGCTAAAAATGAACAAAATCAGAGACATACATAACTCTTATGTATCTCTCTATCCGACGGTTGAGTGAAATCGTGGCCTGTTTATACGTTGTAGAAAATAACAACATGTCTTAAAGGATCACGCTGCCACATCAGAAAATGGCTCTCTGCCAAAACAAAGAAATCTGAAATGTAGTAAAACATAAAATAATAATAATAATAGGCAAGTGTTGTATGTAGCACCTTTATCTCCACCCCAGGTAGCGGCAGTCCGTTGTTGCCTTCCTCGTAGTCTCCCTTATTGTCCAAGTCTACCAGCTTCGTTGTGAGGAAGCCACACTCGGTACTGCCGTACGTGATGGTCATTCTCTCGGTGACCTTGCCGATCAGGTCAAGATAACGTTTTCGTATTGGCTGACTGCCTGTTGAAGGAAAACATGACTGAACTCTGTCCTTTGTAAAGGGGCTAGTGGCAAGTGCTAGGAGCTTGGACAACAGATAGAGTTCGATCTCCTGTTGGGATCTCCCTGGCGGTCTTAAAACTTGAAGCTCATGTAATACCTTATTGCCTGTTACTTCGAGGGAATAGAATACGGCGCGATCATTTTCCGAGATGACACAAGCTGGTATTTGAAAGTGGACGGCATTGTGGTTGTTGATCATGTTGTTGCTGCTTTTCTCGAAAGAGGAGGGAGATATTTCTTTGTTGTTGTTGTTGTTGTTGTTGTTGTTGTTTGTCGACATTAAAATTCGAAGTAGGTCAAAGTAATCAAGATCACAACCATTTCGTGGTGACGTCTTACCTGTTGCTATGATACGCAGTTTGATGGTCAGGATGTCCCAAATGTCATTAGACAACATCCTCTCCAGCATGAAGGGCATGATATGGGCAACAGTGCATCGCTCAGACTCGACTTTCTCCCATATCGTGCGATCGTCAATGGCATGCGGAATGCTTTGGTCGAAGCAGACACGTGTAACACCAGAGAAAACGTAGTGTGCCGGCGTTCCACCTACCCAACCAAAGACGTCGCCATTCAATAAAATGTCGTCGTGTTTTATTGTCACAAACAGTTTGGAAAAATTCTCCCCAAGCACCAGATACTCGGCGTGCGATCTCGGGACGAGCTTGGAAAGACCGGTACTGCCCGAAGTGGTGAAAATGAAGGCTCGATCTTCGGGCTTCACGTCGGCAACGAAAGACTCGTTCTCATTCCGTAACTGCTCCAGAAATGGCTTGTGCCCGTCTTGGCCCAAACCACAGTCCAAAAAGAGAAGCGTCTTGAAAAGTGGAGCGTCCGGACAGTCGACTGTGTGGCCCGTCCTGGAGCGATTTCGGCTTTCCAGAACAGAGAGAGGATTATGCTTCTGCTTGGGGTCCAGGATGACAGCCACACAGCCGCTTCTCTGAATGCAGCCGACAAAACCCGCACCGTCTGACAGCACCACCATTCCGTTCATGGCCACGGCTCCAGCCAGCATGATGCCCAAGTCGGTCAGCAGGCGCTCGGGAGATTTGGGCAGCGTGTTGCACACCACGTCGCCTTGTCTGATGCCTTCCCGACGCAAGATGGCGGCGTAGCGAGAGGCTAGAGTGAAGATGTCGGCTCGTGTGAAGACAAGACGTTTGTTGGTGGCAGTAGCTGGGTTATGGAATATGAAGGCCGGCTTGTCAGGCTGTGTCTTGGACCAGTACAGCAACTTCTTGCTCACAGTATCAAGTCTTGAGTTGATGGCTGACATTTTAATTCTATTTGCCAATAAAAGAAACCACTATAAAGGTGTGGAGAGGTAGTTTTAGAGAAATGTTCAGTCTAGCAGAATCTAACGAAAATAATTTGCTAAAAACTGCGAGCAGGTAGATCAAGATAATTTTCAGTCTCGCACCACGAGAGTGTCGCGCTTGTGAAGAGAATATATGATCGTGACCAAGACCGTATGTGGCACACGTGTGCATTTCTGAACTGTTTTCACTGAATAATATTTTCCACAGTTGACGTCCTTATATAAGCTTTATTGTTTGTGAAAGAGCTTGTATAAGCCTAATGTCGAAAATAATACTTATTCCTGCTTTCCTCATTTCATCGCGCATGTGTGTGTGTGTGTGTGTGTGTGTGTGTGTGTGTGTGTGTGTGTGTGTGTGTGTGTGTATAGATATGTGTGTGTGTGTGTGTGTGTGTGTGTGTGTGTGTGTGTGTGTGTGTGTGTGTGTGTGTGTGTGTGTGTGTGTGTGTGTGTGCGCGCGCGAGCGCGGTGGCAGTTACTTCTAATATGAATAATACAGCTGGGAGAGCCTCATCGATTGTGTGTGTGCGTGCGTGCGTGCGTGCGTGAGTGCGTGCGTGCGTGCGTGCGTGTGTGTGTGTGTGTGTGTGTGTGTGTGTGTGTGTGTGTGTGTGTGTGTGTGTGTGTGTGCGTGCGCGCGCGCGCGGTGGCAGCTAGTTCTAATATGAATGATACAGCTGGCAGAGCCTCATCGATTGTTTTTCTAAGCCTTGTCAAAACGTGTGCGTCTTTCTCTTCAGTCAAAATGGATTCATTCGATAGTTTTTGTCCGAAGCTTGCGGAGGCTGCCGAAACAGCGAAAAGCAAACAAACGAACAAAAAATAAACAAGTAAGCGAAAACAACCCCGGACGAACATCAAGTCGTATAATTTTCGTTTGATGTTAACTCGTGCAGAAAAAATCGAGAAAGTGAAACTCCCAAGGCTGCTTTTTTCATTTTTGTTTTAATAACAGGATATATGCATCGTACAGAAATATGTTGACTGTGTGCAGTTATAATAAACAGTTGATTAAAGGATGTACAGTCTTTCTCCAGCATTTAAAATTGTGGTGTCTGTTCATGTATGTGTGTGTTTATGGGATTTTTTTTGTGGATGTAAGTTTGCATGTATATAACGACTATGTCATCTTGATATTCGTATACATTTCGTAGTCATACTGATTTGTTTGACGTTTGTTTTGTTTTGTTTTGTTTTGTTTTGTTTTGTTTTGGTTTGTTTTGTTTTGTTCAAGATATACGCAGTCTCAATAAGTTAATGAACAAAGGCCCAGTTTCAAGAAGAAAGCTTCTAATTCATGAAAAACAAACGAAAAGACAGGAAAAGTACGCGTGTTGATCGCTATCGGAATCAGATTTGTGTCGTCACCCAGTGTCTACTGGGTGTTGCTGGTGACGATAGTGGGCTGGGTGTGTGTCATGCCGAGTGTCCGGAGAGCCGAGGTCAGGACGGCTTTACGGTCCGTTTTCCCCGTCACAGTGGTGGGGAAACTGTCAAAGAACAGGTAGTACCTGTCACACACACACACACACACACACACACACACACACACACACACACACACACACACACACACACACACACACACACACACACACACACACACACACACACACACACACACGCACGCACGAGAAATTGGTCGCAGATGTGGTGAAATGATATCATCGTTCCAGCCACACATTCGAAAGACGTAGTTTACTCGAAAAAGAGGACACTTGCCTGGCATGCTTAAAAAGGTCTTTCCTAAAGCTAACTATGTGTACCCGCCTTGCCTAGTTCGTTGTAGATCAATCATTACCGAGTGGCTTAAGCAACTCTCTCTCTCTCTCTCTCTCTCTCTCTCTCTCTCTCGATTTTTCTTTCTTTGCTCATATTCTCGTACTTTAGCAACGGCAAGTTCGAAGGTGGTATTTCTGCCAAAACTTTCACCGTTGGAAAATAAAGATTATTCTCTCTCTCTCTCTCTCTCTCTCTCTCTCTCTCTCTGTGTGTGTGCGCGCGTGCGCGCGTGCGTGCGTGCGTGCGTGCGTGCGTGCGCGCGTGCGTGCGTGCGTGCGTGCGTGCGTGCGCGTGCGCGTGCGCGTGTGTGTGTGTTTGCTTTCGTCTGTTTCTTACCTCGGTACTGCTGCTACCACTGATTCCGGGTCGAGATACACAGTCTTGCAGAATTCGCAAACTTCCTCTTCCGTGACATTGACCCCTGGCTGGCGCACCACGCATGCGCACAGCTCCTGGTACTTGATGGGGTCGGGCACGGGCACTATGACGACGCTCTGTACACCCGGGCACCGCGCCAACCGAGACTCCAGCCACCCCGGGTACAGGATAATTCCACCGTAAATGATAGCGTTGGATCTGTTGATCACGGACGGACAAAACAGTAGACCACGTCTTATTTCAAAGACTCCCTTCACTTCCAGTTTATGCCTACTTCGTGGTATAGTAACAACCGGCTTCTATGAACTCAAATTTACACGCACTTTGCCATGCACAGTGGCCTTGGCCTATCGAGAGGGCACATAAAAGACGCAGACAACCAACGTGTGTGTGTGTGTGTGTGTGTGTGTGTGTGTGTGTGTGTGTGTGTGTGTGTGTGTGTGTGTGTTTGTTTTCAGGTGTTTAACGTCCTTTTCCACAACGTATGGGTGATATCAAAGACGGGGCAACGAGAAAAAGGCCTGCACGAATATCTGGCCCAAACCGGGATTCCAACTCACGACCCGAGCATTGAGACACCAACGCTCTACCATTCGGCTATCCCGGCTCCGAGTAGACAACCAACCCATTTGGGACAAAACACAACATTTGGTGTGAGAAAATTGCATTTTGAAGTTATTTTCATTAAGACGTGTTGCATTTTCCTTTTGTTGGTGTCGTTGTTGCTTGCTGTTTGTTTGTTTTGTTATAACATGGTTCGTTGATTCCGTACAATTTAGGGAAGGGATCACACGTACTTGCGGCAGACAATATGCAGCTCTCCCTTGCTGTTACGGAAGCCGACGTCAGTGGTGCGGAACCAGCCGTCATGCGTGAAAACGTTGCTTTGAGCGGCCTGATCCATGCCGAGGTAGCCGGTGAAAACGACGGGTCCGCGACACAGCACCTCCCCGATCTGACCTGGCTCCACCACCTCCTGCTGGTTCTCGTCCACAAGCTGTAGAACGAACGGCATGATAGAGTTAGGTTACATCTGAGGTCATATTTACGCTACTGGTTATGCATAAACAATGTCTCTGTCAGTCTCACGACAGCTGAATTAAATCTTGGCCTGTATAGACATTAACAAAATCAGATCAGATCAGATCAGACCAGACGTTGTAACAAATATCAGTTTGTCTTAAAGGAATACGCTGTCACATCAGAGAATGGCTCCTTGCTAAAGTAAAACAATCTGGAAAATAGTGAAACATAAGACAATAATAATCAAAAAGAGGCAAGTGTTGTATGTAGCACCTTGATCTCCATCCCAGGTAGCGGCAGTCCGTTGTTACCGTCCTCATATTCTCCCCTGTTATCCATGTCTACCAGCTTCATTGTGAGGAAGCCACACTCGGTACTGCCGTACACGATGGCCATACTCTCGGCGACCTTGCCGATCAGGTCAAGGTAACGTTTCCGTATTGGCTGACCGCCTGCAAATAGTGTAAAATGAAACTGAATTCTAAATACTAAAGATCCAAGTTTTACTTGATTTGAACTCCATATATCACGACAGGAGAGTTGAGGTGCGTTCGATGCCCTGTTAGGACATTCTTGCTGGCTCTAGGGTAGCTAGTGTTGAACTGCTAGTCTCGTGCTGTAAGCAAGTAATGCTTCAGTCACCATCACTTTATAGACATCACAGAAGAGATGAGGACCGCTCGATGGCTCTAGAGTAGCTCGGAATGAGCTGCCAGTCTCGTGCTGTGCTGTTGATGGTAATTCTACGTGACTGATTCCCTAATACGACAGAGAGATTTGGCTGCAGTGGACTAATTCAGTGACCTTTTCACATGTGTTCAATGGTGACATGCACCTAGGACGGCGCTTGTGAACACGAGCCGAAGCTCTTCTAACTTGAAACTCAAGTAATACTTTAGTGTCCATTAGTTTATGGAAATGAAAACTTTATTACTTTCCGCGATAACCCATGCTGGTGTCTGAAAGCGTGCAGCATTTTGGTTGTTATTCATATTGTTTTGCTCTCTCTCTCTCTCTCTCTCTCTCTCTCTCTCTCTTAAAGGTATAACGAATTTGCTTGTTTGCTTGTTTGTTTGTGGATTGGGTAATCAAATACATTATCACCTGTGGCTATGACACGCAGTTTGATGTTCAAGCCTTCACATATATTATCCTTGGACAGGGTTCTCTCCAGTGTGGCGGGCAGGAAAAGAGCAGTAGTGCATCGTTCAGAACTGACTGTCTCCCACAGCATACGATCGTCAGTATCTCGCCAAATGCTGTGGTCGAAGCAGACACGCGTGATGCCAGTGACAACGTAGTGTTCCGGCGATCCACAACCCCATCCAAAAACATCGCCATTCATTAAGATGTCGTCATTTTTTGTCACGAACAGTTTGGAAATATCCTCCCCAATCGCCAAATACTCTGCATGGGTTCTTGGGACGAGCTTGGAGAAGCCGGTACTGCCCGAAGTGGTGAAAATAGTGGCTCGGTCTTCGGGCTTCACGTCGGCAACGAAAGACTCGTTCTCATTCCGTAACCGCTCCAGGAACGGCTTGTGCCCGTCCTGACCCGCCCCGCAGTCCACAAAGAGCAGCGTCTTGAGAAGCGGGGCATCCGGACAGTCGACAGTGTAACCCGCCCTCGAGCGAAGCCGGCTTTCCAGAACAGAGAGAAGGTTATGCTTCTGCTTGGGGTCCAAGATGACAGCCACACAGCCGCTTGTCTTGATAGGTCCGACAAAATCTGCACCGTCTGACAGCACCACCATTCCGTCCATGGCCACGGCTCCAGCCAGCATGATGCCCATGTCGGTCAGCAGGCGCTCGGGAGAGTTGGGCAGCGTGTTGCACACCACGTCACCTTGTCTGATACCTTCCCGGCGCAAGATGGCGGCGTAGCGAGAGGCCAGAGTGAAGATGTCGGCACGTGTGAAGACAAGACGTTTGTTGGTGGCAGTAGCTGAGTTATGGAATATGAAGGCCGGCTTGTCAGGCTGTGTCTTGGACCAGTACAGCAACTTCTTGTTCATGGTGTCAAGTCCTGAGTTGATGGCTGCCATTTTTAGAACACCAAACGATGAAACCACTATAAATGCTGGGGAGAGGTAGGCCTAGGTAAGTTTCAGCCGCCTGTAATCTAACGAAAAGAAACTGGGAGCAGGTAGGTTCAAGGTAATTTGATCCTCGCCTCCGTATTTAATGTCTCAAATATACGTAGCAAATGTCGCGTTTCAGCAGAATCGATACATGACCGTATGTGGCACACGTGTGCATTTCTAAATTGTTTACACTGAATGCTATTTACCACGGTTGGCGTGCTTACTTTAGCTATATTGTTTGTAGAACAGTTGCCGTAGGCAATACGTATTCCTAATTATTTTTTAGGAAAAACTCACATGCATTCCGTACACACACACACACACACACACACACACACACACACACACACACACACACACAAAATTATTTTTTATTACTACATGTGTGTGTGTGTGTGTGTGTGTGTGTGTGTGTGTGTGTGTGTGTGTGTGTGTGTGTGTGTGTACGGAATGCATGTGAGTGTTTTCTCTTAGCTCGGAATGAATAAATTCGATATCATTCTGCCAAACACCAAGCAATAAAATGTACAGAACAAACAATCTGGAGATCTAGAGGGCTGGTGAAACGTGGACTTGAATACCTTGAAATTGTAAGACTGGAACTCTTTGGGCCAGTGCTTCTCGCAGAGACAAAAAAAAAAAAAAACGTTTAGCAAAAAGCTCCGTTATCAAAAACAAGACGTACACGTATCGAAGGAGAGAGCTTTATTTCAACAAACTTGAACGCAAAGGACAAACAAAAGTACACATAATGACCGTAATCGAAATTAGTTCTGCGTCCCCCGGTGTCTACTGGGTGGTGGTGGTGACGACAGTGGGATGACGTAAACAAACAAACAAACAAACAAAAAAAACCATCGCAAACAAACACAATTTACGTCCCAATTTAATTCCAAAGAAGGAAAACGTAAACATCATGACTGGTGTCCATAACTGGCCATCGCATCTTCCCAGTGACTACTAGGTGTTGCTGGTGACGACAGTGGGCTGGGTGTGTGTCATGCCGAGCGTCCGGAGAGCCGAGGTCAGGACGGCTTTACGGTCCGTTTTCCCCGTCACAGTGGTGGGGAAACTGTCAAACATCACACAGTATCTGCGGCAATCGAAACACGATGCATTTGACGAATGAACAAGGCAGGCTGTTTCCACTTAATTAGCAATGATTGTGGTGGTCGTGTTGTTTATTTCGCTATGTACCAGATGGTGCATCCAATAGCTTAATATAGTTCATGAATTACCCATGATTAAGCGGGCTGAGCGTGTATTGCACGTTCGGCAGTTCGCATAGTTTTACCTCAGTACTTACCGTTGTTTCGCGTACTGAGCAGACGACATTATTTGGTTACGGATTGAAGGCCAACTAGGCACCGGTGATTGGTGGCTTTTTTCTTTCTTTTTTAGCGATTTTGCCGACGTGTAGTGCAGATATGAAAGCGTATGCTGGAAGCGTTAATCCTGCTCTATCTGGGCACAGCGCGCGAAACACACTTGTGCACATCACAGTCGTTGCGCTCGGTGTGTCTACTAACTACAAAACTGAACACAGTTGTGCTCGCTGACAAACCGATTGAAGATGCACTGTCCGCCATGTTTGCGCGCCGAGTGACGTAGTACAGCCAATCAGAATCTGTTGTGGAAACCACAGTCACAGTTGTGGCTATTTGAAATCCAGGCTGCTGTGATGACGCCACAGCGGCGGAAACCCCCCAAAATCACAACTGTGGACAGCACTGTGGCGCTCCGCAGTGCCCAGTCAAGAGTCGGCTTTAGGGCAAAGAAAGTCATAGTAATTTCTCTACTATTAGAAGGTGCAAAGTCACGAAAATGGTCGCAGTGGCCAAAGGGAACAATACTCATTTGACGAACAGCCTTAAAGCTTTGTAAGCGACAGGTTCTCCCCTCAGAACTCAATACGAACCCTACAGGCTTTAACTCTTCAAAGCCCATCAAAAAAAAAATAAAAAAAAATCGCATTTTTATTTGGAATCTTCACATCACCTTGAAGTCATTATTAAGCACTCTGCTGGAAAGCCCACGCCTCACGTAACAGTGGCTTGCAGTGGCTCCTACTGGTGTGCAGTGGATTGTTCTTTTTATCATATAGTGGGCAGGGGGTGGTCGGTTTATTTTTTATTTGAAATCTTGAGATCACCTTGAAGTTACTATGACGCAGTCTGCGGGAAAGCCCACGCCTCACGTAACAGTGGCTTGAAGTGGCTCCTACTGGTGTGCAGTGGCTTGTTCTTTTTATCATACAGTGGGCAGGAGGGGGGGGGGTTGTCTGGCTAGGGCTCAAGAGTTAATTAATTAATTAATTAATTAATTAAGTGGCCATGCTACCATAGACTGTCAGCTCATCACTCGCTTCCCGCGAACGTCGTCATGTGGACAATAAATTATTGTTTGGGGTGTTACCTCGGCACTGCTGCTTCCTCTGAGTCCGGGTCGAGATACAGAGTCTTGCAGAACCCGCGAATCTCCTCTTCCGTCACGTTGACCCCGGGCTGGGGCACCACGCATGCGCACAACTCCTGATGCATGGTGGAGTCGGGAACGGGCACTATGAGAACACTCTGTACACCCGGGCACCGCGCCAACCGCGACTCCAGCCACCCCGGGTACAGGATATACGGGCCGTATATGATAGCGTTGGATCTGTGAAACACACCGATTATAAAGTGCAAGTATTCGTGTGCATGTACAAACCATTTATCCCTGTGGTATTTCCGTGGTATTGTTGGTATTCAAAATCGTACATCCGGGTACTTTTCATAGATTTTTCTAGTGCTTTTAATACTGTGGAACCGCTTGTGCTTTTAAAACGGTTAGTTGATTTTAATGTCAATTTTAACATTGTACTGTGGGTGCGTGACTTTTTGAAGGACAGGCCGCAGAGGGTGAGGGTCAGTGGTGTCTTGTCCGACGAACTGGTGCTGAATTCCGGATGTCCACAGGGTTGTTACCTTTCGCCAACAATGTTCTCCATCTATACCGACCATATGCGCTCCAATACTGATGTAACCTGTTTGTTAAAGTTTGCCGATGACATGGCTTTAGTTGGCATGTTAAAAGACGAAGACTCCCTTGCCAGTTATTTTTCACTGATTGGTATGGTAGCTAGCTGGTGTACAGAGAGCTTCCTTCAGTTAAATGTGCAAAAAAACAAAAGAACTTGTGATCGACCAAAGAAGAGACTGTGATCTTCCCTTCCAGCCGGTAATTGTGAACGACCACCCTGTGGAGGTAGTGTCTGAGTTTAAGTACCTCGGCACAATAGTAGACAACAAACTAGACTTCACTCAGAACACTGATTTTATCGTGAAGAAGGCCAACCAGCGTCTGTACCTCCTTAGAAAACTGAGAGCTTTTAATGTTTGTCCTGAAATTTTAGAAACTGTATATAGAAGTTTAATTGAAAGTGTACTGGCATTTAACATCGTAGTCTGGTACGGCAGTCTCAGCATGAAGAACAAAGCAAGGCTGTCTCGTATAGTCAGAGTGGCAGGAAAGATAGTTGGCCTGGGTCAGTACTCTCTAGATGATCTTTATATAACGGCTGTCAGGAGGAAGGCCACTACAATTGTCAACGACCCCACCCACCCCCTCCATGATCAGTTCCAAGAACTCCCGTCTGGGCGCCGCTACAGAGTACCGAGAGCGAGGAAAAATTTGTTTAAGAAATCTTTCATTCCCTCAGCAGTATCTATTTTAAACTCATGACTGTTTACTGCCCGTCCCCAGAATGTATAGATTTTATTTGTTGAGATTTTCAAAACTGGGCTTACTACTCAGCTGTGTCATGTCCGCTATGCCCTTGCCATCTTTTAGTTTAGATTTCTTAGTTTAGTTGCATAGTATTAGACTTGGACATCACACATTACTTTAGGATCTGTGTTTAATATGTATGGATTTATATGTCTAGATAAATTAATGTGTGTGTGTGTGTGTGTGTGTGTGTGTGTGTGTGTGTGTGTGAGCCAGAAGAAAATTTTCTGCCATCGACAGACAATAAAGTTAATATTGAATTGAATTGAATTGAATTGAATTGAATTTATTGCAAGACGTAAACATGTACTTTGTCACGCCAAGCGTTCGTGGTATGCCCGCGGCCGGCTTCAGTAAAAAAAAACAAAAAAAAAAACACCGGAGACACAAAGACACTTTTAGAAAGAACACTGTCATGTTTCTTCTTAGCAGATATGTCGATTTCATCTTTTTGTTGGTGTTTGATTGTTTGTATTTTGTTTATTTATTCAGTTGGCCGGTTTGATAGACTACGAAGAAAGTGATCACACGTACTTGCGGCAGACAACATGCAGCTCCCCCTTGCTGTTTCGGAAGCCTACGTCAGCGGTACGGAACCAGCCGTCATGCGTGAAGTTGTCGTGAGCGGCCTGGTCCATGCCCAGGTAACCAGTCAAGACGTTGGGTCCGCGACACAGCACCTCCCCGGTCTGATCTGGCTCCACCACCTCCTGCTGGTTCTCGTCCACAAGCTGCACAAGGAACAGTGGAAGCAGGGACGATCTAGGGGTTTGGTTGTTTAAGGGTTAGAACTAAAGATTAGAACTAAAGTCACTGTTCTTGGTCAAATCTTTTTCAGACTCTCTTCACTGCTTAAGATGGCAACTCCGCGTTTGGACACTCCACTAAGCGCTCCATCCCATGTCGATATCAGAAGTCTACTCAGTGTCGCCTTTGATAGTGGTCCAATACCTGTCGGCTTCAAAGAGGCACTGTCTCGCGCTCTTGGGTTTCATCGTCAGCCACTTCGTCTTTGCGCTCCTCTTCTCTGAAGCCTGTCAATGTTATGAGAACCGAGGTTTGTATTTACCTTGTTTTCACTACAGCGAAGAAATATCAAACTTCATAAAAATCCTGCAAACCTCAAAAGTTACAGTGTTCTTCGTCGCAATGGAAACTTAACCAACCGCGTAAGAATATTAAGTTAATCACACTATTTAGGTAATGAATATAATATTTATATAATCCAATATGTTCATATGTACACACACTTTCCAGAATACTGACACCTTTCAGTGCCTAGCACTGGCAAATAAATTCAAACAATAAGCGTTCCGACACCTTGATTTCGACACCAGGGAGGGGCAGTCCGTTGTTACCGTCCTCAAACTCCGCCTTATTGCCAGAGTTGACCAACTTCCGTGTGAGAAAGCCAGAATCCGTGGTGGCGTATGTGATGATCATGCTGTCTGTGATTTTGCCGATCGCGTCAGTGAGCCGTTTCCTTACCGGCTGAGCACCTACAGATATAAACGTGAACTTAGTTATTTGTGATTGGGGTCCCTCAAAAAGGGAGACAAATGGTGATCTGGGGTATAATTATGGAGTTATTGGTAACAACGGAAAGTGCAGAAAATGAAGCTTCATTTATATTATCTACTGCTTTGGAAATATTCAGCCCACCAAATTTGAAAAATAAATGCAATTCCAAATTCCAATATTTAAATAGCTGAGCTGACCCTTCGCACCACGTGATTGTAATGTGTTTATGTCCAGTGCGTGAGAGAATGCGTGTGATTCACGTGAGCGTGCATACTGGGTTCAGTTCGCGGCGCTTTGAGCCGATTCACCAAACTGGGTAAAGCGGCTATACAATACTTATTATTATTATTATTATTATATTCCGCCTTGAAAGGGGGAGCGTTGGACTTCTAATGCTCGGGTCGTGAGTTCGATCCCGGCTGGGGCCAAATATTTGTGCTGGCTTTTTCATCGTTGCCCCGTCTTTGATATCACCCTACGTGGTGGAAAAGGACGTTAAACCCCCACACACCCACCCACCCGCCTTGAAAGTTTCACAGAAAATGTATTAGTTGTTTAAAGACCTGAAAAAGGAAAACTCAAAATGTTTCATGTGTGTACATTGCAATGAAGTCCGTATACCAGAAGCCGTAGCTAGCCGAACGTTGTCCATTGAGTGCAGAGCATTTCAAGTGAAGGAAAGCCCCCCCCCCTCCCCCCCGTGTGAAACTTACATTTGCCAGAAGGTCCTTTCAGTACAAGGTCCCAAGAGTTTGGAATTCACTTCCTCTACATGTCCGTCAGTCTCCATCTTTCACAGTTATTAAAAACAAACTAAAAACCCACTTCTTCCAGTCAGCCTTCTCTCCCTCTTAGTTACGTAGCTGCGAAATGGTCTTTGTTGCTTGCACAACTCTATCCATCTGTAAATACTACCGCTTCCCCCTCCCTCCCCCAGCTCATTTTATCGATCCCAGCTGTATTTTATGAAAGTGATGTGTGTGTGTGTGTGTGTGTGTGTGTGTGTGTGTGTGTGTGTGTGTGTGTGTGTGTGTGTGTGTGTGTGTGTAATTGTAGAGCGCTCTGAGCCAGCATCTGCTGTGATACTGCGCTATATAAAAGCAATTTAGTAGTAGTAGTAGTAGTAGTAGTAGTAGTAGTAAACGACGAAATATCCTGTTTCACTCACCTGTGGCTAAACAGCGTAGTCTCCTGGTCAAGAAGTCCAAGGATGTATTGTCGGCCAGCATCCTCTCTAGAATGTGTGGCACGAAAATGGCAGCTGTACATCGCTCAGAGCTAATTGTCTCCCATACCACGCGATCAGCAGCTTCCCGCACAATGCTGTGGTCAAGGCAAACACGTGTGACACCCACGACAATGTATAATAAATACGATCCCCCTAACCAGCCGAAGAACTCATCGTTGAAGAGGACGTCGTCAGACTTCAGGGTGAGAACACGGTGATAATTCTCCCCGAGCAAAACGTACTCAGCGTGCGTTCTCGGGACGAGCTTGGAGAAGCCGGTACTGCCCGAAGTGGTGAAAATGTAGGCTCGGTCTTCGGGCTTCACGTCGGCAACAAACGACTCGTTCTGACTGCGTAAATGCTCCAGGAACGGCTTGTGCCCGTCCTGACCCGCCCCGCAGTCCACAAAGAGCAGCGTCTTGAGAAGTGGAGCGTCCGGACAGTCGACTGTGTGACCCGCCCTCGAGCGAAACCGGCTTTCCAGAACAGGGAGAGGGTTAGGCTTCTGCGTGGGGTCCAAGATGACAGCCACACAACCGCTTGTCTTGATGGACCCGACAAAGTCCGCGCCGTCTGACAGCACCGCTATACCGTTCATGGCCACGGCTCCAGCCAGCATGATGCCCAAGTCGGCCAGCAGCCGCTCGGGAGAGTTGGGAAGCGTGTTGCACACCACGTCGCCTTGTCTGATACCTTCCCGGCGCAAGATGGCGGCGTAGCGAGAGGCCAGAGTGAAGATGTCGGCACGTGTGAAGACAAGGCGTTTGTTGGTGGCAGTAGCTGGGTTATGGAATATGAAGGCCGGCTTGTCAGGCTGTGTCTTGGACCAGTACAGCAACTTCTTGTTCATGGTGTCAAGTCCTGAGTTGATGGCTGCCATTTTAGAACACCAAACGATGAAACCTTTAAACGCTGGGTAGGCCTAGGTAAATTTCAGCCGCCTGTAATCTAACGAAAAGAAACTGGGAGCAGGTAGGTTCAAGGTAATTTGATCCTCGCCTCCGTATTTATTGTCTCTTATATAGCAAGTCTCGCGTTTCAGCAGAATAGATACATAATCGTATGTGGCACACGTGTGCATGTCTGAAATGTTTACACTGAATGCTATTTACCACGGCTGGCGTGCTTACTTCAGCTTTATTGGGTGGTGGTGGTGGTGGTGGTGGTGGTGGTGTGTGTGTGTGTGTGTGTGTGTGTGTGTGTGTGTGTGTGTGTGTGTGTGTGTGTGTGTACGGAATGCATGTGAGTGTTTTCTCTTAGCTCGGAATGGATACATTCGATATCATTCTGCCAAACACCAAGCAATAAAATGTACAGAACAAACAATCTGGAGATCTAGAGGGCCGGTGAAACGTGGACTTAAATACCTTGAAATCGTAAGACTGCAACTCTTTGGGCCAGTGCTTCTCGCAGAGACGAAAAAACATGCTTAGCAAAAATCTCCGTTATCAAAAACAAGACGTACACGTATCGAAGGAGAGAGCTTTATTTCATCAAACTTGAACGCAAAGGACAAACAAAAGTACACATAATGACCGTAAACGAAATTAGTTCTGCTTCCATCGGTGTCTGCTGGGTGTTGGTGGTGACGACAGTGGCACGACATTTAAAAAACTAGAGAGGCAAAAACCTCCATGGCTCCCTTGTGACATGGGTCAAGGTCATTCAAAAGAGTATGTTTGTAAAATTCTTATCACTATCTATCATCAAGCCAAGTAAGGTGTATCTGGTGTTCTTAATTCATGGCAATATTACACTTTTCCCCAAAACTGACTATATGACCTTGACCTTGCGTCAAGGTCATTCAAATAAGATATCAATGTCTATCATTACACCAAGTTGGATGCCTCTAGTATTTGTAGTTTCTCCAAAAACGGTAATACACTGTATTGAAATTCACAACAGACAGCTTTAATGACCTTTAGTCAAGGTCATTTAAAGTGGTATGGGTATATAGTTCTTATCAGTGTCTATCACCATATAAAGTTTAAAACCTCTGGTTTTTGTAGATTCCAAGAAAATGCCAATGCAAAATTTCAAACAAACAGCTTTAGTGACCTTGACCTTAAGTCAAGGTCATTCAGAATGATATATTTTGAAAGGTCTTATGGCTGTCTATCAGTACGCCATGCTTGGTGCCTGTGCTGTTTGTAGATTCTGAGAAAATGCCAATGTTAAGGTTTTCTATGGAAATGCGGAAAATAGCTTGTCTGACCTTGACCTTCACACAAGGCCATTGAATACATGTATATCTGTAAAGTTCTTATCAATGTCTATCATCATGCAAAGTTGAAAACCTCTGGTGTTTGTAGAATCCAAGAAAATGCCAATGTAAAATTTTCAAACAGACAGCTTTAGTGACCTTGACCTTGAGTCAAGGTCATTCAAAATGATATATTTTGAAAGGTCTTATGGCTGTCTATCGGCATGAAAAGTTTGGTGCCTCTGCTGTTTGTAGATTCTGAGAAAATGTCAATGTTAAGGTTTACTGCGGACACACAGACACACACACACACACACACACACACACACACACACACACACACACACACACACACACACACACACACACACACAGACGACGGAGGGTTATAACATAGACTCCCATTGTTACACAAGGGAGCCAAAAACAAAACAAAACAAAAAAAGATCGCCACCGAACATAACATTTTCGTCCCAATTTAATTCCAAAGAAGGAAAACGTAAACATCATGACTGGTGTCCATACTTGGCCATCGCATCTTCCCAGTGACTACTGGGTGTTTCTGGTGACGACAGTGGGCTTTGGTGACTAAGTCTAAACCACTAGACCACCGAGCGCCCCCTAAACTGACCTAAGCAGCCACACTGTACTAATAAGCGCGGCTGTGATGGTATACCTCGCCCTTTAGAATCCAACGGTGCGAACTGTACGGCTAACTGAACTACATTTTCAATAAGAGAATGAGAAAGTGTGGCCCTCTAGTTTGGATGTGCATGCCACTGTGAACGACAGCCACATTTACGTCCCTTGGAAAGCCGTCTGCTATCATGGTGCTATGAGGGGTGAGGAGGAGAGGAAAGTGACAGATGCCTTGTTCAAAATGATTGGGAAAAATTCTCCTTTTTTGTGGTCTTTTTGTGTTTGATTTGACTGTCAGTGTAATGACTAAGCGGTTTTGTTGTTATTGTTGTTGTTGTTTTGGCTGTGGTATTTGAACTATGTGATGCAGACTGCCACGCGTTTGTAGACCATCAAACAGTACAGCTTCGGCACGAAAGTCGATGTCTGTGTCTAACAGATTCCCTTTTTCTATGACTGCAGTTACTTCCCTTGGAATGCCGTCTTCTATGACTGCAGTTACGTCCCTTGAGATGCTATCAAAGATCTTGGAAACATGCTATGTTCAAAATGAATCTTAAATCCCTCTCTCTCTCTCTCTCTCTCTCTCTCTCTCTCTCTCTTAAACGCTTGATCTCTGACGACTGTTTCATCTTTATTTGCATTTGGCGCTGAGTTCGTTTCTCCTTCACCACCCACCCCCGACCCATCCACCCAAGACCCATCCACCCATCCAGTCTTACAAGTTAAGTGTAGTACATCGGAGGAAAGAGCTTCTAGTTTCATCAGACTTAAAGGAAAGGACAGTAAAAAATACAGTACGCTCGGTGACAGCTATCGAAATTAGCTATGCGTTTTCAGGTTTTCTCAGTGTCTACTGGGTGTTGCTGGTGACGACAGTGGGCTGGGTGTGTGTCATGCCGAGTGTCCGGAGAGCCGAGGTCAGGACGGCTTTACGGTCCGTTTTCCCCGTCACAGTGGTGGGGAAACTGTCAAACATCACGCAGTACCTGAAAAAGAACAAAGAAAACTAGAACATTTTTGAAACCGTCACGTAGTACCGTTCAACATAGGGTCACGGTGGAGCATTGTGGTGATATGGGACGGACAGGCAAACATAAAGGCTGTACCTGCCACAGAGGAAGCTCTGCACTGACTCCATGAAATGAGATAAACACAATTATAGCCCTGGCTCTGTATTCGTCGTGGGAGCCGGGGTGGCTAAATGGTAGAGCGTAGGACTTCCAGTGCTCGGGTCGTGAGTTCGAATTCCAGCTCGGGCCAAATATTTGTGCTGGCTTTTTCATCGTTGCCCCGTCTTCGGTACCACACATAAGTGGTGGAAGAGGACGTTTCTCTCTCTCTCTCTCTCTCTCTCTCTCTCTCTCACACACACACACACACACACACACACACACACACACACACACGCGCGCGCGCGCGCGCGCGCACTGTATTCGCCGTATTGCACCCTGCCCCCTGCCCCCTGCAGAGGACTACTTAGCCGCAAAATGTCATCAAGGCTTCTGAGTGGATAAATGCAGGCATGAAAAAAGTAAAGTATAAATAAACAGGAAACGGATAACAAAAAGGGACAGGGAGGGGGGGGGGATCAGGTGAGACTGTAAGGCAGTCAAGTTTGAGTTGGACGCAGGTCTCGCGATCACGAGTAATAATTATGAGATTATCTCAGTGTTCATTGTAATTATTACTTTGTGCGCCCAGAAAGCCTCTATAGAACTGGCTCCAGCAGGGCGGATTGGGTAGATTGAATGACGAAACGGTTCTCAAGCCTGTGGAACGATGTCAGTGTCAGTGATGTCAGTGATATTAGATTATTGTAAGTCTTCTTCTTGTGCAGATAGCAACTGCTCGCTGTCAGTGCTCCATGACTTTACTATGACTGACCAGACTGCCTTGCAATGGCCTACGTGTTCCCACATTGACATTTGTCGTTACGTTACCTCGGTACTGCTGCTGCCTCTCCTTCCGGGTCGACATACAGAGTCTTGCAGAACTCTCGAATCTCCTCTTCTGTGACGCTGAGCCCGGACTGGGGCACCACGCATGCGCACAGCTCCTGGTACTTGATGGGGTCGGGCACGGGCACTATGACGACACTCTGTACACCCGGGCACCGCGCCAGACGCGGTTCCAGCCACCCCGGGTACAGGACAAATTCGCCGTAAATAATCGCGTTGGATCTGTTAAGTGAGGTAGCAGGTGGAAAATATTACACCATACAACATTTTACACATTCATAACCAACTACAACAATAACAACAAACTCGGATAAAACTGAAGGGATACGGCATAACTCAACGCACATGCAGAATCAATTGTGGGACTACTGCAAACAGGTTTCACGTTTCAAGACGAATCATGCTCTCTCTCTCTCTCTCTCTCTCTCTCTCTCTCTCTCTCGAACAGTGATGTCTGAGAGACGACAATAGGAACACGGTCTTCACAAAAAGCTGTCCTTGATACACGTGGCCGACAGAAAGGGATTGTGAGGGGAACTGACGATCATGTGTTTTGTTGTGACTGCAGACAGTATTGTCACTTCTGGTTCATTAAGGAAGATGATCGCAAATTGACAGCAGGAGCCAAGAGAAGATGTGGCGTGTTTGAGAAGGTGGCCGTCTATTGACACAAGTTTGTACAGTGAATACTTTGATGTACTTGATCGTGATTTGGTGGTTGTGAACAGAGCTGTAAAGTACTTTTTAGGATGATCGAGGTGTTTTGGTTGAGAGAACTGTGGTGGGTAATATCATTTTGCTGTGGATGGCTCTCTCACGCGCACACGCGCACGCACACACGCACGCACGCACACACACACACACACACACACACACACACACACACACACTTATCCTTACTTCCTGCAGATAACATGCAGCTCCCCCTTGCTGTTACGGAAACCGACGTCAGTAGTGCGGAACCAGCCGTCATGCGTGAAGACGTTGTCCTGAGCGGCCTGGTCCATGCCCAGGTAGCCGGTGAAGACGCTGGGTCCGCGACACAGCACCTCCCCGGTCTGACCTGGCTCTACCACCTCCTGCTGGTTCTCGTCCACGAGCTGTACAACATATTGCAGGCAATACAGTGCATCCTGATTAGAAGAATGGTTTCTGATGAGCATCTTTGAACTCAGCTGGTTTAAACAGTTTTTATTCATTTTGAACAAATAGAAAATGCACTCACACAATTTCCACGAGGCCGAAAATGTTTATATTGTCATTCAAAGGAAGACAGAGATTCCCTCTCAAGAGGGTGTCGATGTTGTAGTTATATGGAAGAGTTGATATTGTTTGAGTACGTGCATTATTAAAGAGAGGACAATCCATAAGAAAGTGGGCTGGATCTTCAACAACGTGGCCGCAAGCACTGAACTCAGTTCCTGCAAAGTAAGTCTGAGGTTGTGCACCGTGGGCTCACAAACACTCAAAACAAATAATAATAATAAATAATAATGAGTTTTGTGTAGGCGCTTTTACCCAATTTCCTGAATCGGCTCAAAGCGCCGCGAACTGAACCCAACACGCACGCTCATGTGAATCACACGCATTCTCTCACACACTTGACATAAAGACATTACAATCACGTGGTGCGAAGGGTCAGCTCAGCTATTTATATTTCGGGATTTAGAATTGCATTTATTTTTCAAATTTGGTGGGCTGAACATTTCCAAAGCAGAGGGGGAGGAAGCCGGAGTACCCGGAGAGAACCCCCGACGATCGGCCCGAATGAACGGTGCCACATACGAGAAGAAAAAATTCTTTGCCCCGAGTGGGACTCGAACCCCTGACCTCTCACATTGGTGACAGGTCTCTTAACCACTAGACCACCGACCGCCCCAAATCACAATTTATTTTTTGTCTGCATGGCTCATAAAGACATCGTGCTTCCGTCATCTGTTAATTCTGTCGATAACAGAAATATTATTCCAGAGCCCCAAACCCCACCCCACCCGATCCCAAAGCAAACCCAAAATACTTTCGACCCCAACTAAAACCGACTTTTCTGGGAGAAAAAAAAAGTCACAAACTTTTCTACAGAAACACTGATATTTTGCCATCTTTCGCCAGTGTTTTTTGCAGAAAGATCACACTTTAAACTGTTGTTTTGTCATTTCCGGGTTGTTGGTTTTTTTGTCGATTTTTCTGCAGAAAACCCGTGTTACTGTTTAAAAGTGGGTTGTTTTTTTTTTTGTCTGCAGAACAACTATACAACGATTTTTTTTCCGGAAGAAAGACTGCTGTTTTGTCAGATTTCGCCAACCATATCTGCTTTCTCATCGTAAATCGCTGTCTCATCGGACACATTCACACCGCTACGTTACACCCCGTGACAGAGCTCTGATATGGAGGTCACGGCCCAAATAATTATACGGCCGGCAATATTTACAGCGTATGTTGGAAACAATTCCATGACTTTGGGAGTTGTTAATCCTAAACAACCCTAACCCACACTAACGTACGCTAAAAATCACTACAAAGAAGATCATAAAGAAAAATCCGACACCTTAATCTCCATCCCAGGGACTGGCAGTCCGCTGTTACCGTCTTCATAGTCTCCAATGTTGTCCCCGTCCACCACTTTCATCGTTACAGGTCCGCACTCCGTGCTTCCGAGCACAATGACGACAGTGTCGGCTACCTTGCGCGCCGCTTCCACGTATCGCTTACTGACTGGCTGGCCTCCTGATGACGAAAGGAAATCATTGACCAATGGCGATGACTCTTTCGATTTAAATGTTTAGGTTTCAGCTTTGTTTGTTTTGTTTTCGTTTTTGTTTTTTTGTTGTTGTTGTTGCTTGTTCTTTTTTTTTTTTTCTTTTTTTGGGGGGGGGGGATTTTGTTGTTCCTTGTGTGTGTGTGTGTGTGTGTGTGGTGTGTGTGTGTGTGTGTGTGTGTGTGTGTGTGTGTGTGTGTTGCTGTTTTGTTTTGGGTTTGTTTGTGGTTGTTGTTGTTGTTGTTGGGTTGTTTGTTTGTTTTTTTTGGGGGGGTTATGGGGGGTTTTGTTGTTTTTTGTTTTAGGTTTTGTTTTTTGTTTTTGATGTTTGTTTTTTGTTTGTTTGTTTGGTGTTTTTTTTTGGGGGGGGGGTTGTTTGTTTTTGTTTTGTTTTTTGGTTTTTGTTTGGTTGGTTGTTTTGGTGGGGTTTTTTGGGGTTTGTTTTTTCTTGTTTTCTTGTTGTTGTTGATGTTTGGGGGGTTTCTTGTTGGTGTTTTTTGTTGTTTTTTGTGGGGTGTGGATTTTTTTTTTTTTTTGGGGGGGGGGGGTGTTTTGTTTTGTTTGTTTGTTTGTTTGTTGTTGTTGTTGTTTTGTTTGTTTGTTTGGTTGGTTGCGTGTTTTTTGTTTGTTTTTTGTTTGTTTGTTGTTTCTTTGTTTTTTGTTGGTTTTTTTTTTTGGGGGGGGGGGGGATTTCCCTTTGTTGTACACAGATTACAACGAGATAGTACTACAGTACTTATCACCGTAGCAGATAGCCACCCACCTGTCGCTACAATGCGCAGTCTCAACCCGTCCAAGACACCATCGTCAGCAAGCATCTTTTCCAGATAAGAGGGCAGAAGTACGGCAGCTGTGCATCTTTCGCTGCTGATCGTCTCCAGATTCAGGCGTTCGTCATAGTGTAATGCATCCATGTAGACCAAACAAACACAAGTGACGCCCGAAGTGGTGTAATATGCTCCTATCCAACAGAACAGCTCGTCGTTGAAAAAAATGTCGTCAGGTTTCAGACCGACAATTTGCTGATACGTCTTCCCAAGCAACAGGTACTCAGCGTGCGTTCTCGGGACGAGCTTGGAGATGCCGGTACTGCCCGATGTGGCGAAAATGTAGGCTAGGTTTTCGGGCTTCACGTCGGCAACGAAAGACTCGTTCTCATTCCGTAACTGCTCCAGGAACGGCTCGTCTCCGTCCTGACCCACCCCGCTGTCCACAAAGAGGAGCGTCTTGAGAAGCGGGGCGTCCGGACAGTCGACAGTGTGGCCCGCCCTCGAGCGAAACCGCCTTTCCAGAACAGTGAGAGGTTGGTTGCTCTTCTCTTTGGGGTCCACGATGACAGCCACACAGCGGCCTCTTCGGATGGAGCCGACAAAATCCGCGCCGTCTGAAAGGAACACCATTGAGTTCATGGCCACGGCTCCAGCCAGCATGATGCCCAAGTCGGTCAGCAGTCGCTCGGGAGAGTTGGGAAGCGTGTTGCACACCACGTCACCTTGTCTGATACCTTCCCGGCGCAAGATGGCCGCGTAGCGAGAGGCCAAAGTGAAAATGTCGGCTCGTGTAAACACAAGACGTTTGTTGGTGGCAGTAGCTGGGTTATGGAATATGAAGGCCGGCTTGTCAGGCTGTGTCTTGGACCAGTACAGCAACTTCTTGTTCACAGTGTCAGGTCCGGAGTCGGAAACGGCCATTGTAGAGCACTAAAATGATGGGAGAACGTACGAAGTGTCGCAGACTTGATATTATAACTGAACGAACAGGACGTCGGTGGTGGTCTATATCGATGTGCTTTATTATTTGGAAAGTATTCATATTGCAGTTTACTTTCCTCAATGACGATGCTGCAGCTGGTGTAGTTTATTGATATGCCACAACGTGATCATGTTTTTACGGTCTTTCGGGCTGTATTCATAGAATACTTATTCCTATTTTACATCGTCCGTGCTGAATACGTTTGCAGTTAGACGTGAGTGCATCAAGATAAACCTTTCGCATCTGCGCGTACACACACACACACACACGCACACACACACACACACACACACACACACACACACACACACACACACTCTTAGAGTGATAAACACATTTAGTAGTTGTAGTAGTATTTCAATACACGTGTACCGCATTTTTCAGCTACGCATATGGAAATTACTGCATACAAAGAAAAGTTCACCTTTTAACCCACAACACATTCGGGGGCCAGTGTAAATCATCATCCACGGACAAGAACTGCATAGGGCTGACCCCGCAGTAAGGGCGATAACCCCTACTGGTAAAATACCGAATAACGAACGCCGCCTGTTCTCGGAGTCCAACAGTAGCGTAATGCATCCACTCCATCAGGATGTACGGAACGTCCACCTCGGCAAAGAACCGGTCTGCACGGTGCAAGGCGATCCACTCAAATCGTTCGATATCCATCTTGAGAAAAACACGAGGCGTAGGCACGAACGGCACCAGATCGTTCATGAGGATAGTCTGGACTACGGTCTTGCTAGGCCCGGGGGTATGCACTCTCCCGACGTTGCTGCTGTCAACGCTTGACCCTCCAATGTTGTGGGGGATCCTCGGTATAGATAGCAACAGTTTCGGATTTGTCCGATAGTGCGTTGTTGATCAGTTTTGCACGTGACGTCAGTCCGGCAAGTCGGAGCGAAGTGGCCAGAAGTTGTAAACTGCTGTTCATGGCGTCAATGGCGAGTACATGGTACCCAGCAAATGCTGCCGACAGTGTGAATACTCCGATGTTGCAGCCTGCGTCCACGAGGCTGATTCGGACACGGTTCGTTTTTGACGTAGGTTTGGGCTTTGTTTGTTTGTTTTCGTTTGTTGTTGTTGTTGTTGTTTGTTTTTGTTTTTTGGGTTTCTTTTTTTTTTTTTTGCTTTTTTTTTTTGCTTTTGTTGTTCTTTGTGTGTGTGTGTGTGTGTGTGTGTGTGTGTGTGTGTGTGTGTGTGTGTTGTTTTGTTTTTAGGGGAGGGGGTTGCTGTTGTTGTTTTGTGTCTTGGTTTGGGTTTTTTGGTGGTTGTTTTTTTTTTTTTGGGGGGGGGGGGGGATGTTGTTTTTTTGTTTGGTTGGGTTTGTTTTTTTTTTGGGGGGGGGGGATGTTTGTTTGTTTTTGTTTTGTTGGGGTTTTTTTTTTTTTTTTTTTGGTTGTTTTTTGCTGGTGTTTTTGTTGTTTTTGGGTGTGGATTTTTTTTTTTTTTTTTGGGGGGGGGGTGTTTTGTTTTGTTTTGTTTTTGGAAGGGGGTGGGGGATGTTTGTTTTCTCATTGTTGTACACAGATTACAACGAGATAGTACTACAGTACTTATTACCGTAGCAGATAGCCACCCACCTGTCGCTACAATGCGCAGTCTCAACCCGTCCAAGACACCATCGTCAGCAAGCATCTTTTCCAGATAAGAGGGCAGAAGTACGGCAGCTGTGCATCGTTCGCTGTTCATCGTCTCCAGATCCAGGCGTTCGTCATAGTGTAATGCATCCATGTAGACCAAACAAACACAAGTGACGCCCGAGGTGATGTAATATTCTGGTGATGCTCCTACCCAACCGAACAGCTCGTCGTTGAAAAAAATGTCGTCAGGTGTCAGACCGACAATTTGATGATAAGTCTTCCCAAGCAATAGGTACTCAGCGTGCGTTCTCGGGACGAGCTTAGAGAAGCCGGTACTGCCCGATGTGGCGAAAATGTAGGCTCGGTCTTCGGGCTTCACGTCGGCAACGAAAGACTCGTTCTCATTCCGTAACAGCTCCAGGAACGGCTTGTGCCCGTCCTGACCCACCCCGCTGTCCACATAGAGCAGCGTCTTGAGAAGCGGGGCGTCCGGACAGTCGACAGTGCGGCCCGCCCTCGAGCGAAGCCGGTTTTCCAGAACAGTGAGAGGTTGGTTGCTCTTCTCTTTGGGGTCCACGATGACAGCCACACAGCGGCCTCTCCGGATGGAGCCGACAAAATCCGCGCCGTCTGAAAGGAACACCATTGAGTTCATGGCCACGGCTCCAGCCAGCATGATGCCCAAGTCGGTCAGCAGTCGCTCGGGAGAGTTGGGAAGCGTGTTGCACACCACGTCACCTTGTCTGATACCTTCCCGGCGCAAGATGGCCGCGTAGCGAGACGCCATAGTGAAGATGTCGGCTCGTGTAAACACAAGACGTTTGTTGGTGGCAGTAGCTGGGTCATGGAATATGAAGGCCGGCTTGTCAGGCTGTGTCTTGGACCAGTACAGCAACTTCTTGTTCACAGTGTCAGGTCCGGAGTCGGAAACGGCCATTGTAGAGCACTAAAATGATGGGAGAACGTACGAAGTGTCGCAGACTTGATATTATAACTGAACGAACAGGACGTCGGTGGTGGTCTATATGGGTGTGCTTTATTATTTGGAAAGTATTCATATTGCAGTTTACTTTCCTCAGTGAGAGGAGATATTAACTCTCTCTCTCTCTCTCTCTCTCTGTGTGTGTGTGTGTGTGTGTGTGTGTGTGTGTGTGCGTGTGTGTGTGTGCGTGTGTGTCAACATTCATTCACTAAGTTTTATATTATTTTCAAATCCCTTGAAACAATAACGATGCTGCAGCTGGTGTAGTTTATTGATATGCCACAACGTGATCATGTTTTTACGGTCTTTCGGGCTGTATTCATAGAATACTTATTCCTATTTTACATCGTCCGTGCTGAATATGTTTGCAGTTAGACGTGAGTGCATCAAGATAAACCTTTCGCATCTGCGCGTACACACACACACACACACACACACACACACACACACACACACACACACACACACACACACTCTCTCTCTCTCTCTCTCTCTCTCTCTCTCTCTCTCTCTCTCTCTCTTAGAGTAATCAAGCACATTTATTACTATTATTATTATTATTGTCATGATTTCAATACACCTGTTCCGCCTTTTCAGCTACACATATGGCAATTACTGCATACAAAGAAAAGTTCACCTTTTAACCCACAACACATTCGGGGGCCAGTGTAAATCGTCATCCACGGACAAGAGCTGCATAGGGCTTACCCCGCTGTAAGGGCGATAACCCCTACTGGTAAAATACCGAATAACGAACGCCGCCTGTTCTCGGAGTCCAACAGTAGCGTAATGCATCCACTCCATCAGGATGTACGGAACGTCCACTTCGGCAAAGAACCGGTCTGCACGGTGCAAGGCGATCCACTCAAATCGTTCGATATCCATCTTGAGAAAAACACGAGGCGTAGGCACGAACGGCACCAGATCGTTCATGAAGATAGTCTGGACTACGGTCTTGCTAGGCCCGGGGGTATCCACTCTCCCGACGTTGCTGCTGTCAACGCTTGACGCTCCAATGTTGTGGGGATCGTCGGTATAGATAGCAACAGTTTCGTATTTGTCCGATAGTGCGTTGTGGATCAGTTTTGCACGTGACGTCAGTCCGGCAAGTCGGAGCGAAGTGGCCAGAAGTTGTAAACTGCTGTTCATGGCGTCAATGGCGAGTACATGGTACCCAGCAAATGCTGCCGACAGTGTGAACACTCCGATGTTGCAGCCTGCGTCCACGAGGCTGATTCGGAGACGGTTCGTCTTTGACGTATGAAGCCTGACGTCATTATCCATGACGTCAAGCATGACGTTTATTTCCGTCGGCTCCCAACTGTGGGACTGCAAGATAGTGCCTGAAATCACAGTGTCTACAAGGGGATCATGAGTGCACATAGGGATAAAGCCTCTATTTGGGATCATGAACGGCAACAGATGGTTACAATCATTATCCGCAGACACAAAAACATTGACGCGAGACGAGACGGGAGCGACATTACGAAGTTTGTCAGAAGTGACGTCAGATGGATGGGTAGTGGTGAGGCTAGTTACTTTGTTCGATATGTCCGGCGTGACGTGGCGAGATTTGTCAGGCGTGACTTGGCGATATTTACCAGAAGTGGCGCTGAGAGTGACGTTTTGAGACTGGTCTGAAGTGACTTCTGAAGGCTCGTGCATGATGTGGCCGTTCCCCGTGGGGTCAGCAGTAGGTCTGTTCCCAAATTGTCCAATGCTGCTGAACTGTCCGAGCCACAGCAAGTAAAGTAAAACACACACCGTAACAGCCACCAAAAACAGAAGCAGCTGACGCCTGAGAAACAGAAGACTAAATGGTGCACAAACCCCTCTTGCAGTCATTGTGATTTGCAGTTCAAATTAAGCCACAAATTCCAGTGAAAAGGCCATTCAGTACTTTTCAGTATGTGCCCAGTCCTGCAAGCGCCCTGGAAATAACTTTGATAAGTTCAGCGTTTGGTTTGTTTGTTGTTGTTTTTTTTCAGCGATTATAGTTACCTATCGAAATCTGGTATACCCATCTACAAAAGAAAGAAGACACGACCACACCTCACACAGTTACAGTATGCACATCTTGGTTCCTGTGTAGTTCGCAATCCTGTGTGGTTTGAATTTCTCTGCTAAAGCTTTTAAATGACTAGAAATTCGAAAGAAAAGTCATGTTCCCATTGATAACAATGGCTGTATGTTTATAGATACAAATTTCGGCGGAAGCAAACGAGTGCGTCTTACCGAACACGGCTAATATATAGCGGAAAGTAACCTCACAGTCAGAATCCTCGGGATTTTCATAGTTTCCAACAAAATCAACAGTAAGCCTGCGTTGAGACCTGCTGTTCTGGAAGATTAGACGTAACCCTTACGCTCTACGTAAAACAACGGCTGCGTAAATGTAAATAGCCCACTTGACAAAAGCCTCAGCTTTATGTAATGTACATCATGCATATTTTTAAGAGGATCAGTAATCCCGAAGTTTTACACTTCCTTCGGGCACCTGTTGTTTTATGTGAAGGAACCCTGTATACTTGCATCCTAGACTTCAGGTAATGTCCACTGGACCACATGATGGTGAGTCGTGCGTTTGGTTTTGCAGTGGCCAACGATTTTCGGCGATAATTTTTTTATGGCGCAATTTTCGCACATCTGTCAACGAGGAAAAGTTGATCCTGGCTTAGTGACCACTAAGGGGTCTCAGTTTCTCCCTTCCTTCTCGGCGTAATTGAAACAAGCCGAAATCGACATTTTTACTGCTTTTTTGTAAACCTTGCAGGCGTAAGGACACAAAATGACCGTGGGGTCATGTTTGGTGTTTGTTTGAGGTACCCTGTTTGGCAAGTGTGCTAGTCTGTAGTGATTTTTGTTGTCGTGAAAAAGCGTGATTTTCGTGATTTTTGTGTTATGTAGGTCAAGGTGCATGCCAGGCGGTCACTAAAAGAAGGCAAGCTGCCAGTGAAGCTGGGACTTTTTGCACAAAGGTGGGACACAAGTGAGGCAAGCGGATTTGTCCGAACTTCCTCTCTGACCTAAAGAGAAAGTAGACGTGCATTACTCCACTGAGGCCTGAGCGGAAAGGAGACATTCAATTTTTTTTAAACCCCTGTCAGGTGCGTGCCTTTGAATGATCTGTTCATGGTAGTAACTGTTTCTAGACTGCAGCATTTTTAGGGGTGACTATGATGCCTGAGGTTAATAGGGAATATATAAGCATTTGAGGCCCTGTGTATTTGTGTCCTTTTGGATCTGAGAAGCAACGGAAACACTCGCGTTCATTTTGGTCACACCCCGTGTAAAGTTTGGCCCTCCCTTTTAGCTGCGCCACTGACCGGCCGTCACCGCTGTCACGGCGATAAAGCGTGTGGATTCGAGGCCAGGTCGAGCTTTTGATCTGTGAAGGCGCGGTGTGGGGTAGGAGGGGGGGGGGTGGGGGAGGGAGAGAGAGAGAGAGAGAGAACGTAAAGCAGTCCATTATTTTGTTTTTGGTGAAGTTTATTAGGTCTTCGCTGATTTGTTAATCAGCACTCTCCTATGCGTTTTCTCAGTGTCTGCTGGGTGTTGCTGGTGATGACAGTGGGCTGGGTGTGTGTGTGATGCCGAGTGTCCGGAGAGCCGAGGTCAGGACGGCTTTTCGGTCGGTTTTCCCCGTCACAGTGGTGGGGAAACTGTCGAAGAACAGGTAGTACCTGTCACACACACACACACACACACACACACACACACACACACACACACACAGCACCGTAAACGAGTCTACACGTGATTTTGACTCGATTTGAAAATGGAAAATCCAACCAAATTTCTGCCCACCGAGGATTTGAACCTGCGCCTCATAATCCGATGCAGCCTCAGATCTGGTGCAGGCGCTTTAACCACTACAGCTCAAATCCCCGGGGACCCGCTGTCACCGACATTGACTCTGCCAATACGTTCCATTTTTTTTTTTCAACATTCTGTATCTGCTCAGACAGAAGTCTCGCTATCTGTACAATTAATTATCAGCCTGAACGTTACCTCGGCACTACTGTCTCCAATGCTTCTGGGTCGAGATACAGAGTCTTGCAGAACTCCCGAATCTCATCTTCCGTGACGCTGATCCCGGGCTGGGGCACCACGCACGCGCACAACTCCTGATACTTGATGGGGTCGGGCACGGGCACTATGAGGACACTCTGTACACCCGGGCACCGCGCCAACCGCGACTCCAGCCACCCCGGGTACAGGACATAGTCGCCGTGAATGATACCATCGGATCTGCCGTGAACAGAAAAGGGACGTTGTAACACCACGCTTCTAGATCTAGAAACAGCCACACACTTCTCCGTTGAAGGTTAGGAGTTAATTTGACAGCAAATGTGGGCATTACAAAGCTACTTTCCTCACTTAATTTTTGTGTGCGACGTAAGGGTGGGTGGGTAGGCGTTTGGGTGTTTAACGTCCTCTTCCACCACATACGGGTGATATCAAAGACGGGGCAACGATGGAAAAGCCAGCACAAATGTTTGGCCACAGCCGGAATGCGAACTCAGGACCCGAGTATTAGAAGTCCAACACTCTACCATTCGGCCACCCCGGTGTAGCATCCGGTCCGGTCCCCCCTCTGAAGTAGTCCCCCGGGGGACCAATTCGTGGCAAAAACTGCTCTGTAATGGTCCCCCCCTTAGACATCCAGCCTCGTTTTCGACTGGTCCCCCTGGGCGATTTTGGTCCCCCCTCGCATCCAAAATAGGCCCCCTCTCGAACTGGTCCCCCTCTTTTCTAACCAATGTAGAGCTATGTCAGTATTTATTTTTAACTTTATTGTTACAAAACTTTATTGTCCCCAAAAGCACAGGGCCATAGGAACATTTTTTTTCTTTTTTTTTCCGATTTATGTGCTTGTTGTTATTTTTGTGTGTGTGAGATATATTTGTTTGGTTGTGTTCTTGTTTCTTTCAGTTGTTTTTTTTGCATTGGTTCTTTTTTGCTGTCCACATTTCCTGTCAATTTTTTTAAACTGGAAATAGCATTTAGAGAATAACATCAAAGACCAAGTATCTAATATTTCTATACAACGCCATAGAAAAAAATATTTCTTCAAAATTAAGTAAGTGTCCATGACATGAAAACTAGTTGCCACCTTTGGCTTTCAGCGTACTTCAAGTAGACAGTCAAGACTGAGTACCAGTGTCTCAAATCATGACCCTTGAAACAACAAAAACAGCAGAAGACTAACAGTTCTCAGGCTGGTCTAAGGAGTGACACAAAAAACAGGAGCAAAGTGATGTCCAAGATTCATTATATAAATTACTCTGTCTGTTTTCAATGGGGCCGATTGCCAAACTGGCCCGTATTTCAGCCACCTAGGTTGTCGGCCTGGAGCCTCTCTTGTGAACACATACACGGGCGTGTCCAAGAGGGCGGCTGCAGCAAATATCTCAACCTCGGTGGCCCAAGTACGGAATGAATTGTCGTGTACTTATAATTATAGGCATGTTTGACACGAGTCACGTGACGTGTCAAGAAGCGTGGCGACCGTTTTCTCATCCCACAAAAAAAAAAAAGAAAAGAGAAAACAAATCTAAACTTTTAAAAGTGATTTAACTTCGTAGATTTGCCGTTCTATGTAGCCAATACTTTTGTTTTTTAGTGGCGACCGTTTTCTCATCCCACAAAAAAAAGAGAAAATAAAAAAACAAAAGTATAGGCTACATAGAACGGCAAATCTACGAAGTTAAATCACTTTTAAAAGTTTAGATTTGACACTGTAACCTTGACCCAGTTCAAGATCATCTTGAATAACATCTCTGTACAAAAATGAAAATAATTATACATATAACGAAAGAGGTGTGTGTGTGTGTGTGTGTGTGTGTGTGTGTGTGTGTGTGTGTGTGTGTGCGCGTGTGTGTGCGCGTGCGTGCGTGCATAATGTGTGTGTGTGTGTGTGTGTTTGAGAGATGGGGGGAGGAGAGAAAGTGTGGGGGGCGAGAGAGAGAGAGAGAGAGAGAGAGAGATCCAGAGTCACGTTTTCTACTGAGTTGACACACACTATAACAATAAAGTTAAAAATAAATACTGACATAGCTCTACATTGGTTAGAAAAGAGGGGGACCAGTTCGAGAGGGGGCCTATTTTGGATGCGAGGGGGGACCAAAATCGCCCAGGGGGACCAGTCGAAAACGAGGCTGGATGTCTAAGGGGGGACCATTATAGAGCAGTTTTTGCCACGAATTGGTCCCCCGGGGGACTGCTTCAGAGGGGGGACCGGACCGGATCCTACACCGGCTCCCCCGTGTGCGTCGTAAATGTTAGCAGAAACAAATATCGAGGATATAACTTACCGCAATGAAGAAGATCGAGAGATTCATCTTGAATAACATACGTCACAGTATAGGATTAATGTATTCTCTGAAACAAATCTCGTACTTTCTGCAGATGACATGCAACTCCCCCTTGTCGGTACGGAAGCCGACGTCAGTGGTGCGGAACCAGCCGTCATCCGTAAAGACCTTGCCGTGAGCGACCTGGTCCACGCCCAGGTAGCCGCTGAAGACGTTGGGTCCGCGACACAGTACCTCCCCGCTCTGACCTGACTCAACCACCTCGTGCTGGTTCTCGTCCACAAGCTGCAAATCGGAATGTGCCGGAGTTTACAATTCTAGGCCAGGTCCAATGACAGATCTGGATTTAAAAAAAAAAATGATTCTAACTTTTGGAGTACGGCAGTTCACACTTGGCAAATCTGAGTGTGTCACTCATGCCTTGTATTATCCTAAGACTTAAAAGTTTCCTGAATTCTTTGAGGCGTTATTTCAATAAATTGTTTCGAATGGGCGAAGTTCACACAAGCAAATGTGTCCCTTCCAATGCAGTAAGTTGTTATAAGTCTTTTTGTCTCTTTGCTTAAAGGAATACTGTATTGTGTAGTACGTGCAACGGCGATCTGTTTCCTTTTCCCTATCCCCATTGGGTCATGGACTAGACATACTGGCCGACACAGAGTGAAGCAGATCTCAGTTTCTATCCTCTATAGAACTACTCTTTAGATTTTTGTTTGTTTGGGTTTTTTTTTTAAAATAGTTTAAAAACACTGGAAGGCCTGAATGACAGAAGAAAATGTCAAAGAACGTCATTTGATCGCGTGTGCAGAAACAGACGTAACATGGACGAGACGCCACACTGACGTCATCAAGATTGGCACCTTGATCTCCACCCCGGGTACTGGCAACCCGTTGTTACCGTCTTCAAAGTCTGCCTTGTTGTCCACGTTTGCCGAATTCATTGTGACAAAGCCACACTCCGTACTGCCGTAAAAGATGACCAGGTTGTCTGTAGCCTTGCCCACAAGGTCAGTCAACGTCTTCCTCACTGGTTGTCCTCCTGTTGAGAGAAGCTGATGTTTGCAGGGCAGGACTGTGATTACTTTATTACTAAGGGCTTTTTTGTCCATCTGTGTTTCACATAAGAAACGCACCCTCGCCATCTCGTTCCCTGTCGCATTTTACATTGATTCAACTTCCTACCCCCCCCTCCCCCACCCCCACCCGATCACCGCAACCTCTCTCTCTCTCTCTCTCTCTCTCTCTCTCTCTCTCGGTGTCTCTCCGTGTCTGTGTGTTAGTGGTTCTTGTGACTGTGAGAACTCAGAGAAAACCACAGAATCAGTTTATATCGATGAGAACGACCTGCCAACAGTACGTCTCCGCGGCCAAAATCAGGACATAGGAACCATATTTGTGTTTGCTTTAAGGCTACCTTAAGGCTAATTATTATCATTATTTGGTCCATTAAGTCCAGCAAAAAGTTCCCACCTGTTGTGACGACACGAGGTTTGTGGGTAGAGGTTCCCCAAAGGTCCGGCCTGACCAGCAATCTCTCCAGTAGATCAGGCGAGAGCTGTACCACAGTACATCGCTCAGACGCTATCGTCTCCCACATCACTTCATCTTCAAACTTTGTACTCCCGTCATACAAAACGCGCGTGATTCCTCCGGCGATGTACACGACAGGCGCTCCCACAACCCAGCCTAGACACTCCTCGTTGAAGTAAACGTCGTCTGGCGTCATCCCAACCAACCGGTGATAGGTCTCCCCCAACGACGTAAACTGAGCGTGCGATCTCGGGACGAGCTTGGAAAAGCCGGTGCTGCCCGAAGTGGTAGAAATGAAGGCTCGGTCTTCGGGCTTCACGTCGGCAACGAAAGACTCGTTCTCATTCCGTAACAGCTCCAGGAACGGCTCGTGCCCGTCCTGACCCACCCCGCTGTCCACATAGAGCAGCGTCTTGAGAAGCGGGGCGTCCGGACAGTCGACAGTGTGGCCCGCCCTCGAGCGAAGCCGGTTTTCAAGGACAGAGAGAGGGTTATGTTGCTGCTTGGGGTCCAAGATAACAGCCACACAGCCGCTTCTCTGGATGACGCCGACAAAATCTGCACCGTCTGACAACACCACCATTCCGTTCACGACCACGGCTCCAGCCAGCATGATGCCCAAGTCGGTCAGCAGCCGCTCGGGAGAGTTGGGCAGCGTGTTGCACACCACGTCGCCTTGCCTGATGCCTTCCCGGCGCAAGATGGCGGCGTAGCGAGAGGCCAGAGTGAAGATGTCCGCACGTGTGAAGACAAGACGTTTGTTGGTGGCAGTAGCTGGGTTATGGAATATGAAGGCCGGCTTGTCAGGCTGTGTCTTGGACCAGATCAGCAAACTCTTGTTCACAGTGTTCAATCCTGAGTCGGTAACAGCCATTCCGGAGGAACCTGAGTGACGAGGATGGCAATAGCGTGTTTGGAACTGTCAGCGTTTCCTAAGCTTCTACTCCTACAAATTTACACATATACTGTTTCCCCAGTAATAGCCGTACGCTGATCCAAGTTTTTGCGAAGGGGGGCGGACAAAGGAAAGCAAAGCAAAGCACCTCACTCAGAGATGCCGCGTGCAGCTTTTTAGGATTGCCGACCAATGTCAACTTTCAAATCAAAGAAATGCAGGTATGGACATGGTGTAAATTATTTTTGCCAAATTCGGTGCCCCCGTTTACGTAAATACACCACACTCGTTTGTTGATTTTGACCTGCGCGCGAAAAGTAAACTCGGTTTTTCAGTCGAAAGCATGAAATTCGTGTGGTGCATTTTCCTTAATCGAGGGCGCCTCATTGTGAAAACTCTATCTTCGTTTCTGAATCCGCCACTAGCTCTGAGTGTGGTGTAAACCTTGAGGCACGCTTTGGGCATTGTTATCATGTTTATACAGTATATCGTGTTTGGGAATGGTATGTAATCATCTCACAATGCATTTATTTCATTATAAACGCACGCGCGTGCTCTGTGTGTTTGTGTGGGGAGGGAGGGGGAGGGGGGAGCGTGCGATAGCTAGCTAACTAGAGAGAGAGAGAGGAAATAACCTGCCATATCATTGCAATATAATTTTATTCTGCATTGAAGCTTTACATTGTGTTGGTTGTTAATTGGGGCGGTCGGTGGTCTAGTGGTTAAGAGACTTGTCACCAATGCGAGAGGTCAGGTGTTCGAGTCCCACTCGGGGCAAAAAATTTTTCCTTCTCGTATGTGGCACCGTTCATTCGGGCCGATCGTCGGGGGTTCTCTCCGGGTACTCCGGCTTCCTCTCCCTCTGCTTTGGAAATGTTCAGCCCACCAAATTTGAAAAATAAATGCAATTTGAAATTCCGAAATGTAAATAGCTGAGCTGACCCTTCGCACCACGTGATTGTAATGTGTTTATGTCCAGTGTGTGAGAGAATGCGTGTGATTCACGTGAGCGTGCGTGTTGGGTTCAGTTCGCGGCGCTTTGAGCCGATTCAAGAAATTGGGTAAAGCGCCTATACAATACTCATTATAATAATAATATAATTAATTCAGTTTAAATGTCATCATACAAAACGTACCCGTGTGTGTGTGTGTGTGTGTGTGTGTGTGTGTCGGAGAGAGAGAGAGAGACAGCGGCAAACAGACAGACGGTCACGAATACGCCTACACAGTAATGTTATAACGTTCTGTTGGATGACTATGATATGCACAACAAACATACCTTCCCGCCAGAGACAAGTCATGTTTGACGAGAAAAGCACAGAAGTGATGAAAGTCGGAACGCCAGTTTTCATACAAAACAAGAATTGGAATAGCATAGTTAGTGTTTCATTGTAAATAATTAGGAAAACATACGGTCGTTACATATATATGCAAAGTGAATATTATACGCAACAACATAAAGGTAAATACCTGAGAAAGCATACTTGCAATGTTGAAGGTGTGCACTACTGTGGACGGACGAAACCTGCTGGTTGGCATAAATGTGAGAGTAGGTCAGTGACCAAGGGGAATCACGTTATTGCCAACATCCCCCTCTGCTAGTTCTTACTTACTTACTTACTTAGGCCCCTGGCTCCAAGTGGAGCATAGGTCATCGACAACCCTTCGCCATCGCACTCTGTTCTGGGCTATTCTTGCCACTCCAGTCCAGTTGGTCCCCTGCTTATATAGCTCTGCCTCAGTGTGCCTTCAATTGTTGCGAGGCCGGCCTCTCTTCCTTTTCCCCTGCGGGTTCCACGTCAGGGCTTGGCGTGTGATGCTGGATGCTGGCTTCCTGAGGGTGTGTCCAGTCCAGCCCCACTTCCTCCGCAGGATCTGCTTGGCCACTGGTTCCTGCCCCGCTCGCTCCCACAGCTCTTCGGCATAGCTCTCTGGGTCACTGAGGTACACAAGCCACTACCCCACGACAAGGGCTGGACCATGTAGGGCTCTGCCAGTTCTTGCCATAGTTTATTGGCCACTGCCCCCCTGCTGGAAGCAGCCGCGTGCGGGAGAGGGGGAAGGCAAAGGAAACGTTATGCTAAGGGGCTGGTCAGACCTAGCGATTTTGCATGGTCCTTTTTTTTCTTTTCCTAGCCACGCCAGTCAATCGCCGTTACCTTGCGCTTTCGCTCTTTGTGTATTGTCCGGTGCCGGGCCGGCGGCGCAGTCCGCTGGCTGCATGCTGCTAGCGTGTGAAGAGATAACCCGTTCGGGCAGCGTGTGAAGGCTCCGCAGGCTCGCAGCAGCGTGTGCCGGGGACTTTAGCTTTCTCACCAGCCCTGCGTGGGCTGCAGAATGAAGCCGGTCATTAAAGGGTGCTTTTTGTTGATGTTTTTGTTGTTGTTGTTTTTGTATATCACTTCCACGCGGTTGTCTGCAAATGGCAAGATGTACAAAGTCGAGTGAGGAGAGAAGCTGCACAAACAGAGAAAGAAAACCGCGGGTCGCCGAAGCGGACATACACGGTGCGTAACGACCGCCAGGGTGGGTGTGTGTGTTTGAGGAATTTTCCACCACGTCAATTTCCACCACATAATTGTGACCCGTTCTCGCGAAAAGGGACCTTAAGTCGCGCTAGGCCGAACGCCGCTACAGGCGAAAAGAGTGCCGGGGGTCAGTATGGCCGCCTTGTGGGTAGCCAACTTCAACTGCTGATATCTTTGTCAGTTTTAGTAGTACAGCTTTCATTCTTAGATTGAATTAAACTGCATAACCAGTAGATTGCAGTGATATACATACCTCAAAATTGATAATTTTCGACTTAATATTATGGTCCCTTTTGTGAGAACGGGTCACAATTATGGGTGACACCTAAGACTGGGCAACGAGTAACTACCGTCAATGTCTTTTCGTTTTCTAATAATTACACCGTCTGGGCGCTCTGTGTTCCCGGATCTCAAAGTTCCCGGTGCTTTATGTTCCCGGAATTCTTTGTTCCCGGCGCTTTAAGTTCCCTAAGCTCTGAGAACATGGAGCGCCCAACTCTGTACCATCGGGTTTCACTACGCTTATTACCCTCTGTAAAGCCGGCTCTTAACTGGGCACTGCGTAGCGCCACACTGATGTCCACAGTTGTGACACAGTTGCGATTTTGGGGGTTTCCGCCGCTGTGGTGTCATCACAGCAACCTGGATTTCAAATAGCCAAACTGTGACTGTGGTTTCCACAACAGATTCTGATTGGCTGTAGGCCTACTACGCCACTCGGCGGGCAAACCGTGCATGGCGGACAGTGCATCTTCAATCGGTTTGTCAGCGAGCACAGCTGTGTTCAGTTTTGTAGTTAGTAGACACACCGAGCGCAACGACTGTGATGTGTACATGTGTGTTTCGCGCGCTGTGCCCAGTTAAGAGCAGGCTTAACTGATCAGTGACCCGAAACAAGCTAACCGAGACCTGAGCCGAGACAACTAATCACTAACAAGGAAAAAACACAAACAAGCTCGGTGACAAAGAAAGTGGATAGTTCTGAACAACTTTGTGGTCAACGTGCTATTTCACGGTGTGCACAGAAGCGGTGAGTTCTGTCACATTCACCGGCACAGTACATTTTCAGCCTGTTTCAGAGATTATTGCCTGCATGAATTGTCCCCCGTGCTTACACAGAACCGCAGCATGCATGCATTTTTAGTGGCAACTTTGTGCTATGCCACGAAAAAAAAATTCATGCGTCCTTGTTGCGGCAAGGGAGACAACTCATGCCGGCAATAATCTCTGAAACAGGCTGAAAACGTACTGTTGTAGAGCGCCGGGAAAGTAGACGTGGTAATGTCGACATGCTCCCACCCTAACCCAACATCTGCCCCTAATCCTACCCAATCTAGGGTTCGGCTATTTCAGATTAATATCCAT
>JACVVK020000021.1:1352500-1365000 GCA_018292915.2 Batillaria attramentaria
CATCCCATTCCATATACCATACCATACCATACCATACCATACCATACCATACCATACCATACCATACCATTACTGAACTGTCGTCGACGTGAAGTGTGCGCTCGACCACTGATCTAGCTGTGATATGACTGATACTTGTTCCAGGTTTTTTTCTGACTTCCGGGCTGCTGGTCGGGGTGTTTCTCTCCGGGTCCTCTGGCTTTTTTCTTCCCAAGCAAAATTGATTCAAAGTGGGTTACGCTGCACCCGTTGGTGGTTTAAAAAAATATATAAAAGTCACCGCACAGTGAAACTACACCGACAGTTGCACCACGGCTGGTGTGATAAGGGTAGATACCCTTGAAAGATGAAAGTCTACATTGTAAACTGTCGTACCCAGGTTTTGTTTGCCACGCCTGAAATGAAAGAGCAGAACGTACTGTGATTGACAACTGAGTGTCCGATGGTGTGAACAGTGCAAATAACTCTTTGAGATTGCATCAAGCTAGTTTATTTAGGCTACATGGTCGTTTTCTTTCTTTTCTTACTTTTTTTTTCTCTCTCTGCATTTCTTTTCTATTTTCTTTCTTTTCTCCCCCCCCCCCCCACCCCAACTGTTTTTTTTTGTTTTGTTTTGTTTTTACACTTTTCCTCTCTCTCTCTCTCTCTCTCTCTCTCTCTCTCTCTCTCTCTCACCTCTTTCTTTTCTTCTTTCTTCTTGTTTTAGCTGACTCGTTTCCGTTCCTTTCTTAGCCTAGTGTGTATCTGGGGAGTGTGTGTGTGTGTGTGTGTGTGTGTGTGTGTGTGTGTGTGTGTGTGTGTGTGTGTGTGTGTGTGTGTGTGTGTGTGTGTGTGTGACGACATCTGCGATTTCGCTTCTTGCTAAAGGCTCGAGATAAAGGCAATCGAGATTCCGCCGTTGTTCGACTAAACCGTTCGATACCAGTATGAGTTTCCACCTCTCTCAGGCCCCTAGCCTTTGGCATTTTGACAGAAATATGCACACCGTATATTTCCCACTCTCTTTCACACACACACACACACACACACACACACACACACACACACACACACACACACACACACACACACGCACGCACGTACGCACGCACACACTTGAAACACACATACGGCACAAACACACCACCATTTCCATCAGATACACACTAAGATAAGAAAGACACAAGAAAGAAAGAATGAAAGAAAAACAGAAAACAGCGAAAAGATACACACAAAAAAACACGCACAAACACACGAGCCTTCCCCCCCCCCCCCCCCCCCCCCCCCCCCCCGCCCCGCCCCTCCCCTCCCGCCCCACTCCATCCACCCGGCCCGGTTTAGGTAGCGGAACGGAGCGCGGCAGATGGAAAGAAAGGTTAGGTTGTTTGGTTGATTTCATAAAAGGCCTGGTTATTAATGACCGTTTGAAAGCGCAGCTCGCCCAGATAACACACGAGGCGACTTGGGTTGCGCTGCTCGTGAGATTAAACGTCGCAGCGCCTTCGTCAGTGTGGACCCTGGCCCTGGCAGACCGAGCAGCGAGACACAAACTTCGCCTAATATCTTGTACACCGTTTCTCTCTCCGTCTCTCCGTTTTACCCTCTCGGTCCCCTTTTTCGCAAGGCGAACACTGCCACCGCCGCGGGCCCCGGCCGCTTCGCCTTGGCCAACCGGTCAGTTCAGTCCACAGTGTTGCGTGTGCTATTTAGGCCCGTCACCTTTCCTTTTTCTGTGCACCGTTGCCACCTGTGAGTGAGTGACAAAGCAGAAACAAAAATGGCCTCCTTCTCGTGTGTCGGCGAACTTTTCTGGAGAAAGTTCCCAGCCAGCTGATTTTGATACAGTCAACCGCCGAAGCCGGTCACGTAGAAAAGTGAGGTGACACTGAACAACTGACTACGATACGTGGGGAGGGGACACGCCGTGTGTCAGTGTGTGTCAGTGTGTCTTTGGCGTGGAACTACGGCGTTTATGTGTCTTTGAGTGTGTCGAGACGTCAGCTGGGCAAATGACCTGTCAAGAACCGTGAATACAAGTGCTGTAATACTGCGACTGGTGGGACACGTATACCAGGGTGCTGACCGTTTGAAAATTCCGGGTGTTTGTGGTACCCGGGAGGGCCCTTCGGCGCAATGGTATGTACAAGCTTGAGATGTGTGTTTCGCGTATTACCCAGATTACAGTTTTAAGCCCACCTTTTTCGGGGTCTTGTGAGTTGGAACAGTTTTGTTGCGTGTCGTCCCAACTGGTGTGCGAATGTGGAATGTCAGTGTGCCTTGTGGGTCAAATGAGATAATGTTCGGATTTTTTTTTTTTTTTTGGGGGGGGGGGGGGTTAATGCTTAGTAATGTCTAGTTTGGATTGGTTTTTTTTGTGTTGTTTTTTTGTTTTTTTTTTTGGGGGGGGGGGGGTATCAACGACCATATGGTGCTCTCTCTCTCTCTCTCTCTCTCTCTCTCTCTCTCTCTCTCTCTCTGTGCTTGGTCTTCGATAAGAAAATAACTGTCATGTAAACTAAGTACCTCCGCCGTTAGAAAAAAAATTGCATTAATTCATTGATTTATTTATTGCTCTGCTCTGCTGTGTATTATGTTTAGCGGACTGGTATCGGATTTTGATATATTAATTTTGACTGTCAAGCATTATGACCTCTGAACACGAGTCATTCAGCTGAATTGCAGAACTGCAATAGAATTTGGAAGCAGAGACGTTTGCCCGCTATTGTCTGTCTGTCTGTCTGTCTGTCTCTCTCTCTCTCTCTCTCTCTCTCTCTCTCTCTCTCTCTCATATATTTCATACAATTTTTTTTCGGGGGGGGGGGGGGGCAGTGGGGGGGGGGGGTGCTATAGTTTTACACTTGTCATACACAATTACTTAAAGTAGTAAGCAAATTTAGGAGACAAGAGATTGAAGAATCGTCCACGGATCTTGATTAAAGGGATGTCCAGTGCACACATAACCTAGTCGTAGACGTGCAGTGCGGAATTTCCATCCCTTCTTGATTTAGGTAAATTCATTAGCAAAATAGAAGGGCCGGAAAAAGTAATATGAAAGCAAGACTTTTTGGGGGGGAGGGATCGGAACAGCCCAGTGGTAGAGGGTTGGACTTTCAGTGTTGGAGTTGTGGGGTCGAATCGCGGCTGGCAGCCAGACGTACTTGATCCTCTTGCTGGCTTTTTCCCCGCTGGTCCCCGTCTTTGGTATCACCCGTATGTGGTGGAAAAGGACGTTAAACCCCCAGATAACACAAACAAAGGCTGTCATATCTTTTAAAAAAATAATTCATTATCCACGATATTTAGGTCCTTGTTTGTCTACCGCGGAGAGCTTGTGCCATACAACAATTAACTCAGTTCTTACCAAATGTGACCCGTTCTCACATAAGTCGAAAATTATCCTTTTTGAGATATGTATATTACTGCAATCTACTGGTTATGAAGTTTAATTCAATCTAAGAAGGAAAGCTGTACTACTAAAACTGACAGAGTTATCAGCAGTTGAAGTTGGCTACTCACAAGGCGGCCATACTGACCCCCGGCACTCTTTTCGCCTGTAGCGGCGTTCGGCCTAGCGCGACTTACGGTCCCTTTTCGCGAGAACGGGTCACAAGTAAGTTTGGGATTGCGCACCTGTGGCCTCAGAAAAGAAATCGTAATCAATGTAATTAATTTAAATGGACTCAAATTTAGCCTAGTGGGAGTGTTGCGCTTTGATTATACTCGTGTTTGCTGAAGTAAGCGCCTTCAAGGAACTGTTAAATCTTATTAATAATAATAATAATAATGACGACTTATAAGGCGCCTATACATGAAATGATACAGGCTCTAAGCGCCGTACATCATAACTACATACACCACTTTCATACACACAGACTCAAAGGGAAAAGTCAAAGTTAAACAGTATCTCACAACAAATCTTGCCTGATTGTTGCATACAGGGCCAGGACGGGGGGAAAAAATCAGGGTTGGTGACCCCGTGCATATTTTTTGTTTGTTTGTTGTTTAAACACAGACTATGGTATGGGCATAGAAACCATTGTGCAAGCTGAAAGTGCTGTTTCCGCTCCTAGAAGCTGACCTTTGATTTTGATGATTGTGCCATGGCTTTGAAATGCAAAGCAATCAACAGTAACAGTACTAATCATCATCATCCTCGTCATCATCATCATTATCGTCTAAAAATACACGTAAAGAAATGTCGTGTCCACACTTTCATTGTTTTACATTCAGCACACGTTCCACTGAGAGTGAAAACGTTCCAAGCAATTTTTGTTGTTGTTGTTGTTGTAACCGAAACCACCTCTCTCCCTCTATTGGTGTATTGTGGCGTAACAAGGATATATAGTAAGAGAGACCTGTGCGTCTATTATCTCATCCTTAAAAATACAGTTTCAGTCGGTCAGAAAGTCAGATTCTCTCTCTCTCTCTCTCTCTCTCTCTCTCTCTCACTCTCTCTCTCTTTTCAATACCCTTTAATGTAGAATAGCAGGACAGCATGTAAGACAGGCAGCAATGCTCTATTCTGAATAAAAAAAACGTTTCATCATCATCATCTCTCTCTCTCTCTCTCTCTCTCTCTCTCTCTCAGACTGTTGTCATTGGTTTGTAATCCAGAACCATTCAAAAATGTCTGACATGGAGAATGATGTTATGTGTAGTATCACACGATGGGCGTCTGCCAGTCGCGCAAAGTACAAGGAAAAAAATCAACAAATGCAGCTTGCGGAGCAAGAACTGGGCCATGTGTGTGCATTGATTAATTTCTTCCTCGGATGAACATTGAACAGACAGAAAAGTTGTTCAAGAGACACGCTCATATATATATATGGGAAGTAAGTAAAGCTGAGAGCGCTCCGTAGATCTAGGTGGTGTGTGCTTTGTATGCCATTGGACATATATATGGGAATGGGAACAAAGGGCTTAAGGCGTCGCTAAAGCCGAAAACATGCGCTCAATCTGGTCAATTTGAACGTATGGGAAGTAAGTAAAGCTGAAATATATATATACCTCAACTTCTCAGAAGTTTTTTTTTTTTTTTTTTTATAACAATTCCTAACATTGGATGGCCATGTTAAAGGTTTTAATCACCGTGTTGGATGTTTGAGATGGTTTCCATTCAATATACCACACTGGATTTTGCCCCCCTCCCTCGGTGTCCCTTTTGCAAAATGCCCTTCGGCCTACGCAATAACTGAAACTCTGAAGTCTGAACTCTCTCTCTCTCTCTCTCTCTCTCTCTCTCTCTCATTTAGGCAGTGCCTTGGGGTGTAGTAGGTACTAGGTAGGTAGGCAGCAGTAGGGCAAAGCAGCTTACAGTTATGGGTGCGTCAACATATGATTACTGCAACTTGCTGCGTTCACGGCTGTGTACACACCGCATGAATACACCGCTGCCCCAAAAAAGGCCCGGGTGTGTTTTGAGGTCTATGTAGGGTAAACAGTCCGCGGCCGTTGGCTGGAAATCAGTTCAGTTTGATCACCGGTGAAGTTTCGAGGAGAATTAACTCCCAAAGACTCCCTCAGTACCCACAGGCATTTCACTTTCCTGTGTTTGCTCTGGCTTGTTTGTTGTTTGGCGTCAGTAGGGTGTTTATGAAATTGCTGCTGCATTTTTAGGTTGCCTTTTTTTAAAATATAATATAACCAGTTTGGTGTACGTGATGCACGTTCAATCTGGTGTAGAGAGTTGTTGATTGGATTAATTGAAAATTCAATCAGCAGATCAGTCAGTGTAGAATTGTGTTGCAGGTTGTGTGTGTGTGTGTGTGTGTGTGTGTGTGTGTGTGTGTGTGTGTGTGTGTGTGTGTGTGTGCGTGCGTGTGTGTGTGCGTGCGTGCGTGCGTGCGTGCGTGCGTGCGTGTGTGCGTGTGTGTGTGTGTGTGTGTGTGTGTGCGTCGGTGCATGCGTGCGTGCGTGAAGCCGAAGTGCAGCAGAGGGTCACACATGAAAGGCTAATGACTTAGATTTTTGGGGAGTATCAAAGTCCTGACTGAGGAGAAGGTGTTGGCACTCTTTTAAGTTGTGCTCGCCTCCGCCGAACAAGCTTCTTCATTTTCTCTTCGTTCAACCTTTCTTCGAACGTTTGGCAGAAATACCCTTGTCGGCTTGTGTCGTTCCAGTAATATGTAGCCAAGTGTGAGACCATAGCAACAACAAAAACGTTCTCATAAAAGCAAACCTGTTCTTTTATCACACTGTCAGGCTTTTTTTTTTAAGGTCCACAAACGAATTCCAATGAGGATTTCTCTGAGATAAGGCTAATAGCCCATGACAGCTCAAACTTGTCGAGAAACACTTGAAGAAAGTGCTCACGTATTGAATGCATGAAACCACTCTCAATACCCATCCCCCCCCCCCACCCTCTCCCTCCCCCCCCCCCTTCCGCTTTATCCCCGCCCCTTTCCACCACCCTTCCACTTCCCCGTTATTTTTGCTTCCTTTTTTTTCCCTGTTTGGGTTTGTTTGTTTGTTTTTGATTTTGTGTGTTTTGATTTTGTGTGGTTTGAGTTTTTTTTCTGTTTGTTTTGTTTTGTTTTGTTTTGTTTGCGTGCTAGCTTGTTTGTCTGTTTATGTTTGTTTTTGGGTTTTTTTCTGTGTGTGTGTTGTTGTTTTTCTGGAATTTTTGTGTGTGTTTGTATTTGTTTGTTTGTTTTTCTGTTTATTGTTTTTGTTGGCTTTTTTTTAGAGGTGGGGGTGTTTGTTGCTGTTTTGTTTTGTGTTTGCTTCTTTTTTTTTTTCTTTTTTTCTTTTTTTTTTTGGGGGGTGGGGTGGGGGGGCTTATATAGCTATTGCTCAGTAACGGACTATTCCAACACCTCCTCTACCCTCACCCTTCCTTGCACTCCAACTCGTGTTTGTTTGGGCAGTTTATTTTTTATTATTTGTGGGGTGGAGGGTGTGTGGGGCGGGGCGGGGCGGGGGGGTGGAGGTGTCGGAGAAGCTGATATAGCACAGTGTCGAACAATGGATTAAAAAGAAAGCTGTGCGTTGGAACCCCAGCAGGCTTGTGAGTTCGAATCCCGGCTATTAGCCAAATATTTGTGCTGGCTTTTTATTTTGTTTGGTATAGTAATTATTCGCCTCCGTCAGAGTCCCAGCCCTCCGCTTCAACCTCCAACCGCCCCCCCCCCCCACCTCTTTCTGCCCCCTGCCTAATCGTTTTACATTATCTCTCAAGTACTTCTGTGATAAAACTAGCCTGTCACTTGTCAGACGCTGTCTCTGACAGGTTAAGGGTGTACTCAAACGCCTCAGTGTAGGGATCTGGTTCCCCACGTAAAGTTCTGCATTCCTAATTTCCTATCAGGGTTTTTTTTTTTCGCAATGAAATGTAACAGCGAGTCAAAGCGCAGGTCACACACACACACACACACACACACACACACACACACACACACACACACACACACACACACACACACGCACGCACGCACGCACGCACGCACGCACGCACGCACGCACACACACACACACACACACACACACACACACACACACACACACACACACACACACACACACACACACACACACGCACGCACACACACGGGAAAATATTGTCTTTCGTCTATTCATTTCCAAACATTCGTTTGTTATGCCTGACAAACAACAACAACAACAAAAAACAGATTCAAACGCTCACAGTGGCATTAAAATGTTTTGCATAGCCAGAGGGCTACATGGTACGTGATCCAGTGTTGCATGCAGCATGAGATCTACAGTACTTTTCACTTGTAAATAATCCTTTATTGACACGAAATGACGCCGCCGTATGGGGCTCGCTGTTCGCACGCCCTGAAAACCCATTGAACCTCCGTTGTGATCCGTTTGGCTCAGTATTCGGCCCAGGTTTTTGACGCGCTCTGTGAGAGCATTGAGCTAATGACATTTAAATTCATTGGCAGAAGCTTTCATTTTGGACGCTTTCAAACGGGTGTTTTCGGAACATCAGCTGAGTTGAGCCTTGTGTGAAGGGGAAAAGAAAAGGCCATTTTTCGTCAAAAGGTTTAGTCGTTTTTTGTAACCAGATCATTTGATCTGGTCACCTTGAAAGGTGCATGCATGCTGGCAAGCATTTAAAACGGATAATACTTTATCTAAAGCAGCTACATATATCCTTTTAAGTAAGCGTTTGACCACCTGAATAGAAGAGTGAGTGAGTTTTTTGGGCTTAACGCCGCGCAAGCAACAAAGACTAATTCACGGCTAAGTGTGTCCGCACTACGTGAAAAACAAAACAAAAATGTAACGTTGGACGAATGCTGCAAACTGGTCTACGGGGCAATATAAACCTAGGACATGCAGGAGACGCTGCACCTTCATGCTAATTCATCGAACTCCCGACTACAAAAGACCCGAATAGAAAGCAAAGACTTGTGGTAAGTGTTCGCACTGTGCAGGAACTGGAACAGAACCGATTGAACAACAACAACAACAATGTAGGCGATATGTCGATTTGGTTGGCCCAGACACGCATGCACACGTGAACTACGCGCATTCACTGTCAGACAGACAGCATATATACTCACACAGAAACACGTTCCGTCTGAGGCACCCAATCGGCCGCACATATGAATCTTCTTTTTCCCCCTTGCTTTGATGTTGTCTTTTTTTTTTTTTTTTTCCTTTAACGTAGAATAGCAGGACAGCTTGTAAGACAGGCAGCAATGCCTAAATGCTCTATCCTGAATAAAAAAACGTTTCATCATCATCATCATCATCATCATCATCTCTCTCTCTCTCTCTCTCTCTCTCTCTCTCTCTCTCTCTCTCTCTCTCTCTCTCTCTCTCTCTCTCCACGTGCAAAGTCATCTAGATTTTGCGTCCACTTTGTGGGACGAGTGCAGCGAAAATCAGTTCAAAAAGGTAAACTCCGTTCACCGGCGCGCTGTCAAACTCTTACACTCGGGTAATTCTAGTACCGACCAAAAGTTTAAAATCCTCAAACTTCTACCTCTAAAACAGCATCTGGAGTTTAACAAATGCTTACTGATGCACAAAATTGTTTACTACAAAGCCCCAACATATCTTCATCAACTACTTAATTTCGAACATGATAAACAGCACAACACAAGGAACAGTCTGCTCCCAATGCCTCGTCCAAGGGTTGATATATAGAAAAGTAGCCTGTCTTTCTCAGGGGCATCTATATGGAACTCTTTGCCACTGAGTATCCAAAACGTTTCCAAATTCATAAACTTCAAACAAATTCTACACGATACGCTTATCTGACCATATACATAGAAATGTGTTACATACATGTTTTGAAATATTAGAGACGACTGTAAAGTTCTTATTTGGCACACAGCCAGTATCATCAGCACATGCCACGTATGTTTTGATTTGTTTATCGTGTGTATTTTTCTCTCATGTATTTCCCTTAGATAGTTTATACTTTTTTCCTTTTTAATTGTTTGTTTGTTGTTGTTGTTTTTTTTTCCCTCAATACCCTTTAATGTAGAATAGCAGGACAGCATGTAAGATAGGCAGCAATGCCTAAATGCTCTATCCTGAATAAAAAAACGTATCATCATCATCATCATCATCATCTCTCTCTCTCTCTGCATCACCCATGAGTGGTGGAAAAGGACAAACTCCCCCCCCCCCACCCCCTTCCCTTATTCTGAGAGTGTTTCCCAGTAGCATACTTACAGATGGTGGATTCCCTTTGACTGGTAGAAACCCGTTTTACTAGGGCTGTATTTAGTTCATGGAGCACTTTATGATGTCAGTCATGACTGAAAATAAACTTTAATAATTATAGAAAGTTGGCAATCCCATAAATTGGACCTCTCTGCAGCCAAGCGTTGTGAACGCGAGACCCGGAATGGGGACCTTGGCTCAGAGAGAGTTAAACGGCTAAGCAAGTAACAGCCATCCAGTCTCACGTCAGCGAAGACACTAAGCGATAGCTGACGACGAAACTGATCTATCATACTGGCCCTCAATCTCATCGCTTCCAGCTAATCTGTCGCGAAACAGATTACAATTACGTAGCTTCTCAATGACGTCACTGCTTACGTGTCTCTCATTGCAAAACAATTTTTTTTTTTTTTTTTTTTTTAAGAAATCATCTCTCGCGGCAGCTGCTAGAAAAAGAGCGTTAAAAACTCGAGACAAGTTCCAAGCAACTCGCTGAAGACGGTAGCCTTGTGAAGCGTTAAACTATCTCAGTTGTTCAACCATGCACATCGTTGTGCCTGTAACAACAACCGACCACCACGACCACCACTACCATCATCATCATCATCATCATGGTCATCATGGTCATCATGGTCATCATGTTGCCAGACAGACATCGGAGGAGGAGGAGGAGGAGGGGGAGGGGGAAGACGAACTGATATTCTATCAGGTAGTTTGGAACTTGATAAGTTTGTTAACTTCGACTGAAGTTAATTATGTTGCTTCACTGCTGTATTATTACCGTATGTAGCTATAACCTTTGGCGCGTCCATTGCCCAGTCATGTCTCTGAACCCCCCCCCCCCCCCCTTCCCCCCCTTCCCCCCCCCCCACCCCCCCCCCTCCCCCCCCCCCCCCAGATCTCAGTTTCTCGCCAGTGCTATTGCATAATAATAATACAATATATCTGAGTATTGTACAGGCACTTTGTCCAATTTCTGGAATCGGCTCAAAACGCCGCAAACTGAACCCAACACGCACGCTCACGTGAATCACACGCATTCTCTCACACACTGGACATGAACATATGACAGTCACGTGGTGCGAAGGGACAGCTCAGCTATTTACGTTTCGGAATTTAGAATTGCAGTTATTTTCAAATTTTGTCGGATGAACATTTCCAAAGCAGAGGGGGAGGAAGCCGGAGTACCCGGAGAGAACCCCCGACGATCGGCCCGAATGAACGGTGTCGCGTACGAGAAGGAAAAATTCTTTGCCCCGAGCGGGACTCGAACCTGACCTCTCGCATTGGTGACGAAGTCGCTGCAACCACTAGACCACCGACCGCCCCGCACTTTCAGGTGGTCTGTTTTTCTCTGTTGTCGCTGCCATTCGATTACGGATCAAACCATCGGATGGGGGAGCCGGTGCGGTCGAATAGTAGAGCGTTGGACTTGTAATGCTCGGGTCGTGAGATCGTATCCCGGCTTGGGCCAAATGTTTGTGCTGGCTTTTGCATCGTTGCCCCGTCTTTGATATCACCCGTATGTGGTGGAGAAGAACGTTTAAACCCCCGAACACCCACCCCTCCAACCACAAGACCACCGACCGTCCAACACTTTCAGGTGGTCTGTTTTTCTCTGTTGCCGTTGCAATTCGATTACTGATCAAACCCTCGGACCACCACGATCACCCACAGAGAGCGTGTGATGGCTGTGGTGCAGCCACTACCGACAGAGTAGGTTTTCTCAGCGCACACAAATTCTGCCCTGTCTCCACGCTGGAGACATCGGGAGACAACACAATAAATCCATGGCGTCGTTTCGTAGGAAAAGGGTGATCTCAAGATGAAAGACATTGACGTAATGGCCTTTTTCCACAAAATGACGTCATGGATCTACTGTGTTTTTGCCAGTACACGGCAGAGATGGTGCCGGACGTATGATGTTAGCTAGCGTCAGTGTAGAGGAGGTTCAATACGGTGCACTTGCATACTAATTAGTAATTACGTTAAGTACAGGCAGGCAGGCAAGCAAGAAGGGCAGAACTCCCTCGCGCCGAGAAACTGCACGTTCCTTCAGAAGTTCTGTGCCAGCCAAGAACAATGCTCGCTGCTCCCAGTCTTATCTGGAGTTAAGGCCGGCCGTCAACACACCTAATCCCGCGCCCAGGACGAATTGGGGTTTAAACTCGGCTGCCGCTTACCGGCGCTATGCTGCTCATGAAAATAGCTCGCTGCTAGCCATTGGCAAGCCCTCAATCACTCACAGTTTGGGGCGGCTGCCGACGTGTTCAATTGCCTGGTCCCACAGAGCTGGGTGATGTATTTATACGGACAGCCTGGGGCACATGGCAAAGAGTGTGAGTAAGAACGAGCCTAAATGAAAACTCTTCTACTTTGGCTTTCAAAGGCTGTGTCTACGTTGAGGAAGCAGATAGACGTTGCAATTCAATTCAATTCAATTCAGGGATAGCTATATTGTCCTCAGGCAATTCATTTGCGGCATAGAGATGAAAAACACGCCACACGGACAAAAAAAAATTAACCAATAAAACACGGCATAAGAATTAATTAACGTGCCGAATTATTCATATAAATAAGACAATCAAGGAGTCTGGTTTGTTGTTGTTGTTGATGTTGATGTTTTTTGTTGTTCTTGTTGTTGTTTGGTTTTTGCTGTTGCTGGCAGTGGTAGTTGGAAGGTTTTTTGTTTTGTTTTGTTTGTTTTGGGTTTGTTTTTTTGGTTTTTGTTTTTGTTTTTTTGGTTTTTTTTTGTTTTTTTTTGGGGGGGGGGGTTCAGTCAAGTGTTGTTTGTTTGTTTGGGTTTTTTGTTTGTTGGTTTGGTTTGGGTTTTTTTTGTTGTTGTTGTTGGTTTTTGTTTGTTTGTTTTGTTTTGGGGT
>JACVVK020000021.1:1367500-1500000 GCA_018292915.2 Batillaria attramentaria
TATCTTCTCTCTTCGTGTCCTGGCTGAAGTTTTGCGTTCTGGTTTATGAACTGTAATCCTCCAAAAAAAATTTTTTTCATGTTAGGCTTATGGGCCTGTGTGGCCATTATCCTGTGTCAGAGTTTACCGGCTCAAATCAAATCTGCCCCTCTCCAGCTGAAAAACGCAACAAGCAGTTTACCCCCCGCAAACATGTCGCAAATCCCATTCTTGAGATGTTCTAATCTAACACGCAAAGGTCAACAACTTATGTGTGCCCTATTTTGGGCGTGGGGAGTGAGGGGCGGAGGGTATGTGAGTTGTAGGGGCTGGAGGACGGGCGGGTGGGGGGGGGGGAGGAGGGCAGGGCACATGGTAACGACCAAAATGGTGCCGGCTGAACTCTATTCGGGGGGGGGGGGGAATCCAAAAACTTAATACCAAATTAAAGTTGAAAGACAGTTCAAACGATAACATTAAGGAACCCCCTCCCCCCTCCCCCCGCACACACACACACAGACACACACACACACACACACACACACACACACACACACACACACACACACACACACACCCCTACGTCACCGCTGCCGCACTAGGTGTAGCATACACAACGCAAAGCCATGATTTGTAACTTTACAAAAACCCCATGGGATTACGGCGAACCCGGGTGGTCCATTTTCAAGTGAGGTATGTGTTGCTTCTAAGGTTCTGGCACAACCTTACGGGGTTAAGCGTATGCATGCACTTTTAGTGACGAAAGAGAGGTGTGAGAAAGCCAGTCCGTCTGTGTGTTAGGCTGGTATTATGTTGTTAGGTAGCCTTGTTAGGTACATGTAGTTAAGCGGGTAGATTCTACAGGCTTATGGTCAGTCAACGGTGAACACTGTGTTCTCTTTGAAAAAAAAAGGAAAAAAAAAACCCAAAAAACAACTCATGGTTAATGATTAGACATTAGCTCGAAAAATGACTAAGATGGGTGTGTTTCCAAACTAAACTAATTACCTAATGACGTAAGTGTGTGTGTTTAATCACGGGCTTTGGCGTGGTGGTTTGTAGGTGTACGATGAGAAAGCGATTTACGGGGGGGGGGGGGGGGAATTACATAAAGCTGGTTTTTCTGCAGAAAAAAATAAAAATTTTCTACTGAAAACACTGGCAAGGGATGACAAAACAGCAGTGTTTCTGAAAAAAAAAGACTTTCTGCAGAACAGTATTTTTTTTTGTTTGTTTCTTGGGGTTTTTAAAAGTTTTTCAGGGGAAAAAAACCCCAGTATAGTCAAATTTTCTAGAGAATTGTTTTTTCTACTGAAAAGTATCATTTTTTTCTGCAGAAAAACAGGATCGTCAATTTTTCTACAGATTAAGTTATTCAGATATTTTGTCATATTTCGCCAACCGTGTATATGCTTTCTCATCGTAAGTCGCGGTCTCATCGTACACCTTCAAGCCACCACGTTACACCTCGCGTTAACCTGTATACCTGGCTGTCGTCAACGGGTGTTTGGGGTGGTTTTGAAGGGGCTTAGAGGAGGGGGGTGGGGGTGCTGAAACTGAATCCATCTAAACGACATTAGTAGTAATAGTATCATCATCATCATCATCATCATCATCATCATCATCACCATGAATCTCAGTATCATATTACATGTAGTATATAATATCACTGTTATTACATATGGGAGCCGGGAGAGTCGAGTGGTAGAGCTCTTGGCTTTCAACGCTCGGGTCGTGAGTTCGCATCCTGGCAGGAAGCCAAACATATATATGCTAGCTCCTTCCTCGTTGCCCCGTCTTTGACATCACCCTTACGTGGTGGAAAATGACGTCACACCTCTAAGCACCCACCCGCCCTTATATTACAGGGACACCATGGTTATTCAAGCCGGTATAAACAAAAAAAATTTAAGTTTGTATGCGAGCTAGCCTCCTTGCACGAAATCTTGTAGAGAGAGGGAAGCTAGTGCGCATGTCCACCCACAGTAGCAAGCGGGATTCTGATTGGCCGATATGTGCTGATCGTCTGTTAGGACTGCTGGCCAGGCCAAACGTGCAGACACGTAAAATTATTATTATTATTTTGCCAAGAAAGATTTATTACCGGGTTTGAGCCCAAGGGGCTTTTAAAGCCAAAATACAATCAAGTTTACATCACCAGCTGTGTCAGTGTGTACGTATATTCTGAACAACATCGCCCTCGCTGCACATCTCTCACACACACACGCCATAAACATCACCCTCATTACAATGAGAACACAAGCATTGAGAACATAAACATTGAGAACACACACATTGAGAAGGTATCGAAATCAACCAAAAAACAAAATTCTGGGTTTTCTTATTTTTCAGGCAACGGAGAAGACAGAGACGGGCACACCGCAGAAAGCACTGCTGGGTAAGTTCCTTACATCACGTTTCAGATGAACAGCTCTATATGGGTACCGTGAAGTGCTACAAGGCCTAACTGGTTAGCAAATACGTGCTGCTTAGGCCCTTTTGCCGAATGACAATAAAGCTGTTTCTGAGAAGAAGTGTTAAGTTTTCTTGGTGCTGTATGATTGTCCTACACTGATCAAAGACTAATATTGCTAGATTTTATTTATTTATTTATTTATTTATTTGGGGGGGGGGGGGGCTCGATTTGTAGCTCTCCCCTCCTCAGTTCTTAGGCCCCCCCATCTACCCACGCACTCTCTACCCCCTCTTATGTGTCTGAATAGTCCCTGAAATTTTCATATTAATTGTTTCCGTGTTTTTATTTCAGCCGTATTCTTCGTCATCATGGCGGTTTTTGGATTAACCAACATCATTATAGGTGAGTGACAAGCTTAGAAACCATCACCTGCTAGAGACGTCATTGTCATTTTTCATGGAAAAAGTGTGTGTGTGTGTGTGTGCGTGCGTGCGTGCATGCGTGCGTGTGTGTGTGTGTGTGTGTCATGGGTGGAAGCTAGGATAGTACTTATAATGCATGATGATGAGGATGATGGTGTGATGCTGCTATGGGGGTCCATGTGGTTTGGGACTGCGTGGCCGCACTCGTTTATTTATTTATTTATTTATTTATTTATTTTTCCTTTTTGCCGATCAGGTGCTATCAATATGGACCAGTGCTACGATGCTGGGTTACTTCCACCTTTCCTGGTGGCCAACGGCGTGATGTGGTTCTTACCTCCCCTGTTACTTCTCTTCGCCAACTGCCTGTCACATGACGACGTCGTTACTCTCTACGGTTTCCTGGAGAAAGCTTTTTTCTTCTTCTTCGTGCTCATGTTCGGAGGTAGCTATTTGTATGTCACGGAGATTCACGAAACAACTGTGTGCTAATCAAGTCCCGAATTTGAACGTGTGGTCAATTGCAGTTTTTGCCCTTGGATACTAGAAATGTAATAGTCGTGTCATAAATTTACGAAACTAAAGTTTTAAGAGCTTTGTCACATGACGACATCATCACTCTGTACGACTTTCTCGAGAAAGCTTTTTTCTTCTTGGTAGCTATATATAAATGTCATTAATTTACGAAACTAAAGTTTTAAGAGTTTTGTCACATGACGACATCGTCACTCTCTACGACTTCCCGGAGAAAGCTTTTTTTCTTTTTCGGAGCTATATATAGAGGTCACAGACATTCACAAAACAACCTTATACCAATCAAGTCCCGTTTATGATCTTGTATGTTACCGAATACAATTTCCGCCCTTAAAGACTAGAACTTAAAGAAACATTAAACGTCCCGAAAGGTGAAAGTTTTTGTCATATATCTCTCCCACTTCAGTATTTTTGTAAACATCAATTGGTTTGGACTTTCAGACTTTCTACACCAAAAGACCATGGGCCCTCAGAATTTACAGAGGGACTCGCAAAAATTTGGAGAGAGGATCCCAAGGACCCTTGTAGTTTAGAATCACAGGGAACACTGATAAATGTATCTCGTCATGTATTTATGATGATCTCTGTTGCAGGTACGGTATACGCGGTGGTGGCCGCAGTGCACGTGAAAACGTTGGACAGACTGTGTGTGTATCCGTGGGTGCCCCCCTTCGGTTTCGCCGCCATAGTTGCCAGCTGGGTTCTTTTCGCCGTTTTCTTCCGCCTCTTCTGTGTCCACGAGTCACGTGATGAGGACAAGCCACCGGCGCCCATGGAATTCCGTCATTTGCGAAATCTCCCTCCGCTAGTGTTTCCTTGGAATCGACATCGTTCCATGCGGTTATACTAACGAGAGACAAGTCAGTGCTGGGGAGGTTTGATTCGATCACGTGACTGTGTGGACGAGGGATGCTTCTGACTGGATGTGAAACTGTGACCACCGGCGCCCATGGAATTCCGTCATTTGCGAAACCTTCCTCCGCTAGTGTTTCCTTGGAATCGACATCGTTCCGTGCGGTTATCAGTACTAACGAGAGACAAGTCAGTGCTGGGGAGGTTTGATTCGATCACGTGACAGTGTGGACGAGGGATGTAGCAGCTTCTGATTGGATGTGGAACTGTAACCACCTGCGCCCATGGAATTCCGTCATTTGCGAAACCTCCCTCCGCTAGTGTTTCCATGGAATCGACATCGTTTCATGCGGTTACACTAACGAGAGACCAGTCAGTGCTGGGGAGGTTTGATTCGTTCACGTGACAGTGTGGATGAGGGATGTGGCAGCTTTTGATTGAATGTTGAACTGTGACTCAGTTTCAGTGTCTGAGCTTTCAGCAGATTTGATCGTCATATATTAAGCTCGTGCACAGTCACACAGTCACCATTTCAGTCTGCTACCTGACATCCGAAACCAAGCGTCTGGTCCGCCATATACAAAACAGAGCATGACCTACAAAGTGTTTGCATCTATGTTTGTGTAACTTGCGAGGCGGAGGCTGCTCAGTGGTGGAGAAAACATAGGTGCCCTCTGATTGGTTGAGCATCCCAACAATGCGGATTCCGCCAGTCACCATGACCTAGAGAGTTGACTGGTTGACGTGCCGCGTGCACAAGCCGGAATTTGATTGGTTGATTGAATGGTGTGAGTGAGTGTCTTTAAGATTTTTTTTTTCTCTCATAGCGTGGAGCGTGTAAAGTCTGCCCGCCCGTATGATTATTGCATTATACTTATGGGAAATGTGTCACAAAACAAAGACTGTCACATTTAGAGTGCGGATTATGCTAAGAACGGACGAGGGGAGGCTTGGAAAGGGAAACAGGAAAGGGGGTCTGATGCTTGATACATCCTGCATGCTGTATATAAACTTATATTATCCTGGGATGGTATTTATGATGCGCGTTTAGCTAGGATAAGCGCGTTTTAGGCTGAAACGGGCGTATTATTATTATTATTGTATAGGCGCTTTACCCAATTTCATGAAGCGGCTCAAAGCGCCGCGAACTGAACCCAACACGCAGGCTCACGTGAATCACACGCATTCTCTCACACACTGGACATAAACACATTACAATCACGTGGTGCGGAGGGTCAGGTCAGCTATTTAAATTTCGGAATTTAGAATTACATTTATTTTTTTCAAATTTGGTGGGCTGAACATTTCCAAAGCAGGGAGGAAGCCGGAGTACCCGGAGAGAACCCCCGACGATCGGCCCGAATGAACGGTGCTACATACGAGAAGGAAAAATTCTTTGTCCCGAGTGGGACTCGAACCCTTGACCTCTCGCATTTGTGACAAGTCTCTTAACCACTAGACCACCGACCGCGTATAAGATCGGGAATTTTATGTTGTCATACGCCCGTTTAGATCTAAACGCGTTTATCCTAGCTGAGCGCGCTCCATACATTAACACTGTGCCTGGTGTACTGCAGAAATGGTATTACGATAGTGTTACGGCAGCTTAGATCTCAAAGCTTTTCTAACGACTTTGATGATGATGTTAGATCGCAAAATAAACAAACACCTAATAATTCAAAGCAATATTCGAGACAGAAACACATTCTCGTGTCTTTCATTCAACGCAATGAATACCCGCTTGCAGAGACATACTTAGACAGAGATAGGAAGCGAAAGCACTTGAATGTGGTAATATCAAAAGTTACAACACTACAGGCTTGAACCGCTCCATTAATTGCAGAAGAATCGAAAGGAATTTTGCACACGACACAGAAACAACGCCTCCCTTTTTCCTCACACCTAGACCCGCATACCTATTCCTTTCTACCAAATCTGTAATTGTATGCTGGGTTGAAAAAGGAGGGAGGGAAAGCAGGAACAGGGGGTCCATTGTGTGTGAAGCGAGTTATTCAGTTGACACCAAGTTCCCTTTGTGTAAATGGATCACATGGTAATGCTTCTGCACTCTCTAGACACACCTTTCTGTCTTGATTCAGCGTTGCTGGTGTGCGTGCGTGTGAGTGTGTGTGTGTGTGTGTGTGTTTGTGTGTGTGTGTGTGTGTGTGTGTGTGTGTGTGTGTGTGTGTGTGTGTGTGTGTGTGTGTGTGAGAGAGAGAGAGAGAGAGAATGACAATGACAATACTTTATTTTCCAACGGTAGAAGATTTTGGCCAAAAGGCCAGTTTGCAACCTTGCCGCTGCTAGACTACAGTACGAGAGTAAAAGTAAGCTTTGGATTATACACATTACACACAGAGAGAGAGAGAGAGACTGACTGACTGACTGAAACGTTTATTTCAGGATAAAGACTTGTAGGCATGGTCTGCCTATCTTACAAGCTGTCCTGCTAATCTAGGAACACTAAAAGAGAGAGAGAGAGAGAGAGAGAGAGATGGTGTTAAATAGATAATGTATAGCGTGCCAAAAGTTCAAAGAAAAGCAACAAACAAAACCCAAGACCTGATGTTTCGACATTTTGAAAATCGTACCTTGTACCTGCCAGCCGTCCGGTCGTTTGGTTCAGATGTACAAATTTACTTGTGTGACATGACGTAAACTGCTTTTCGTCGCTGGTTTCTCCTCCTTTCTTTCCTTTTCCCGTGATCAGCCCTTTTTTGGGTACATTAATTTGCTTGAGTGTTTGCGAGAGCTAAGCGTTAGTTGTTGTTTTTTCCTCGTAGAGACAGTCTGTTTAGTATTCAGCGTGATTCCAGATGCACGTCGAAATTTCACAAGCTTATTTGTTGGTCAGTCATTGTAAACCAACTGTCAGAACAAAGTTTGTTTTTTTTCTTTCTAGTTTTATGAGTCCACCACCAAAGTTTGGCGGGGGGAGGGGGGGGGGGGGTAGGGTCGCACTACCGATGTGGTAGTGCTGCTGCTGAAGTATGCAGACAGTAAAACAAGTGTATGCGTATTTGGTTTTTGTTTTTTTTTTTCTTCTTTTTTTTTTTGGGGGGGGGGGGGGGGGTTTAGACGTTTTGCAGGCACTTGTGTTTTGCTACGGCTACTTATGCTGTCCTCATGGGAACAATACGCATGGGTATGATATTTTGTTTTGTATATAGATATATATAGAGAGACGTTGATGTGTATAATTACACGTATTCTTACCTTCAGTCAGTATTTGCGTGCCAAAGTGATCGTTGAATTTCTTGTACAGTCATTCTACAATGCGACGTGTATCCAAAGTGAAATGTTGATAACACACATTTTGTGAGTGTTGTCCAGTGGAGAAAACTGGCTTTCCCAAACTGAACACTTTTTTACGGACTAATTCAGCGGACTTGAATTATGCCCCACGACCACTGAAAGTATGTCAAGGGCAATAACCTAAACTGAAGAGTGCTGTCCCTTCTCAGATAAAGCTAAAACTTTCAGGTTCGGAGCCGAGAGCGAAACGAAAAAGCGCGTGGTAGGTTGTTTTTGTTTTGTTTTTTTGAAGTTGTGCTTTGGGTTACAGAGGTGAGGCAGCTTCCTGAAGAACGAAAACCTCGTACTTCGGGAAGAATACGTAAAATAGCCGCGTTTACGGTGAAAACCGCTTAATTTGTACGCGCAGCGAACAGCAAAAGTGACTACAATTTATCCGCACAAGGAGTTATGCCAGTACGAATTAAGCGGATTTCATTTGTAATCTACACTCTTCTTTTTGGTCGTCGTCGTCTTCTTCGTCGTCTTCTTTTTTTTCATACAGAAGTTGAACAGTGTTAATCCCGTGTTTGTGTCTTGTGGTCAAAATGGACTTCACTTCACTCATGAGAAGTTGTGACAATTGTAGAGGCGTTCTACATGCAGCCCAAAGATTATTAGAGTCTTTCATAAAGTAGGTCTGAGACGTCACAGTTCCGGACGAGTAGTGTGTACGACAAAGGTTGTTGTTAAACCCGAAATGAACAGTGGACATGTACAAAAGTGTATATTACAAGTTTCCACGTATTCAAATTATCTCCTCCCAGTGAATATATAGTGAGTGTTCGATACTGATGCAGATCTGAGTAAATAATTTGTCAGTGAGAAACCGAGCTCCTTAGAGGAGTTCATTTATTATACCCTTTGAAGAGATTTTTGATTGAGTTCATCTCAGTGTACTGAAATTATGAAAATGAAGAAGATGCTGTTGGCCCCAGATGGGCTTTGATTTGTGTTCAATGCATTGGGTAGTGAAATACAGGATATCGACTCATCGCATGTTCACCTAAAGGCATTCCGTCCGTACCATTATCAGCTCTATTTTTGTGTACTACGGTACTTCGTCTCGTGTATATTGAGGTATGCCACAACGAAAGTGCACGCCGTCAGTGGCGAGGTGTGCGCATGCACTAGGCATTCACAACGAGGCTGTAACTGTGACTGTGCAAAGCTCGAATGCATGTAATATTGAACAAGAAATAAACATCCTAAGGCTTACATAGCCCTAACCGCGTTTCACACTGCGGTTAAATCGTTGTTGTGTTGTTCACCTTCTTCCATGAGTACAGCCACGTTTTCGTTACCTAGCGCATGCGCATACCTTGGTGTACCCGGGCATGGTGTGTACTTCGTTTTGTAGCATCACGTGGTACTTGTCGTTGTGGAGTGCTTATTCAGTATTTATAGCTGGTGTTTGTGATGTGCAGTACGTGCATCATGCATTCTTTTGAACGTTGACACTTTACCCAAAGATCTTGGAAACATATTCTGATTCCAAGGTCTTTGCTTTACCTCTAAAGAGAAAATGGCTGTGTGATATACGTATATATACCGCGCGTCAAAAGTAACTATACACGATTCCAATGCTCACCACACAGAAACTACACAAACGCAGAATGCTAATTTTTTTTTTTTTTTTTTTTGCTTTAAATTTGAACTCTGCCTCGCAAAACCTAAACAAGTCCAGTCAAAGTCAAAGTTTTTCATTTTTCCTACACCACTTGGGGCATTGAAAGGTTACAAACACAAAAACAAAACAAAACAAAAAATCCAAAAACCATCAAATCCACAAAAAAAACCTCAAAAAAAATTCAAACAAATGAAACGGTTCAATTTTTAGCGGCCTTTTTTTTTTAAACTCAAAAGTGTGATTGTCGAGTTAGAAGTTGGACCAATGTCCATTGTGAACATTAGGTTCAGGATATTGAAGGTCATCAGTCTGCGCAGCTGTTGACTGCTGTGTATAGAGCACTGAAATCGTGCACGTTTGCTTTTGACTCGCAGTATTACGTTATAAAGCTGTGGTAGAAGCTTTACTTTGAGCAAAATTCTTGGTCGATTTAGTCGCTTTCGACGATGAATTAATCACATTTTGTTTATATTTCTTTTAAACATCTTCATTTTGTTCCAAAGAAGGCTTTTTGTCATCTGTGATAAGCGGGCACACGTGTGGAGTTTTTAGCGTGTGTTTGTCAATCAAGTTTTTTTCTATTCGCTCGTTTGTTTGTTTGTGTTATCTCCCCCCCGCCTTTTACGTTTACCTTTGTGAGTTTTCGAATATTGTCTGAACTGAGGAGTCAAATAATTATGATTTGTATTTGATTTTACTGCGCAGAGGGGAAAATAGAATGTGTAGAAATGTATCTTGTTGATGGTTGTTGTTTAAACACACGTTCTGTCGTGTTTGTTTTGTTTTTGTTTTTCAATAAAAGGACAACACCCCGTCTCCATCTTCTTTATCTGAAGCAAAAGGTTCTGATATGTACAGAATTTCATCCCTGAAACTTTTTCACCATACGATTTTGTTGTTGTTGTTGTTGTTGCTGTTGTTGTTGTTCTTGTTTGTTTTTTGTTTGTTTGTTGTTGTTGTTGCTGTTGTTGTTCTTGTTGTTGCTGTTCTTGTTGTCGTTGTTGTTGTTCTTGTTTGTTTGTTGTTTGTTTGTTGTTGTGGTTGTTGTTTTTTGTTTGTTTGTTTTTTTTTGTTTGTTTGTTGTTGTTTTTTTTTGGGGGGGAGGTCCAATTTCTTATGACTTTTATGCTCGCAGATCGTTCTGGGCTCTCTCGGTAGTGTCTGACATTACACCACTTCGGCACCTGCGCATCCCAAAAACTAGCGCTGGATCAACAGAGGGATACACGTGACGCGAATAAGGGATGAGTGAGAGGCTTGCGGCACGGTCAACCGCTGAGTAGTAGAATTTGAATTTTTGACCGTTTGGCAGAGCCTGTTGAGGACACTCTCGCATTCAGAGCACCACCTATCACTAAATCCTGCTCTTAACTGGGCACAGCGCGCGAAACACGCATGCGCACATCACAGTCGTTGCGCTCGGTGTGTCTACTAACTACAAAACTGAACACAGCAGTGCTGGGTGACAAACCGATTGAAGACGCACTGTCAGCCATGTTTGCGCGCCGAGATATAGTACAGCCAGTCAGAATCTGTTGTGGAAACCACAGTCACAGTTGTGGCTATTTAAAATCCAGGTTGCTGTGATGACGCCACAGCGACGGAAACCCCCAAAATCACAACTGTGTAACAACTGTGGACAGCACTGTGGCGCTCCGCAGTGCCCAGATTTAAGAGCCGGCGACGGTAAGATTGTATGTCAAGCGTCAGTAGTAGTACAGGCGCACTCACACGGGAAACTGTTCCAAGACATAAGCTGGTTTCTGTGAAACCGAGTAAACAGAGAAATAACGCGTTTACACGTCCTACATTAGGATAAGCAATGCTCAACCGACAAAGGAATGATTCGAACTGATGGCGTAACGTTTGCGTCAGTGAGCTTCCCAGTGACTGACTTACAGTTCTTGTACTGATCTTTGTATGCACACTGGGTGTCAAGTGACAGGAATGTTGTTCGCGCATGCACGAAGTGCCCCGAGTCATTCACGCGTACCTCTGCGTCATGTACCCCAGTATGTTCATCGCTTGTCGCGGGGTACGCCTAAAAGTGTCCTTTGTCACTCCTGCGTACGCAAAATTTGTCCCGGGCCATTTACGCGTACACGAAAAAAAAAAAAAAAAAAAAAACCAAACAAACAGTGCCCCAACATAATTCTTGCTTGGGAGTTAATCTCGAGGGTTGAACCTGGTACACGCTGCTTGGCTAACTCTGATTCATGTACCCCTGGTGAATTCTAGCTTTTATCTCGGCAGTCAAGTGCCGGTGTGAATGTAAATTACACCATCTGTCGACGCGCAAACACCACCACGCGCACCTCATATCACTGGCTTCCAACGACAATATTTCACCAACACCACTGGCATCAAACTAAATCCCCTGCACGCACTGGATGCAAAATTCTCGTCAGTTTAGGTTTCAAGGAATAAAAATCTTTCCTTGTGTTTTGCTGCGCTAATTGGCATGGTTGCTCAAAAGCTACTTCGGAGATCTGAGTTGCTGCTGTGAAGTCAGGCTGTTGTGAACGACTTTATTCTCCGCCGTGTTTAAGAATGATAGGCGTGCGTGCAAGTGTTTAGAATAATTATCGGCTGCGGGTGGTATAAAAAGCCGCTGATTTTGCTTTTCGCAAAACAACAGCCACCCCTGATACACAGATAAACCGACAAAATTCTTCAGGATTCAAAATTTTAACTGAAACACTGTTACATCAGCATCACTCTATCCCTGTCAAATCAGTCTGGTGCGTGCAAGGAATGATAATTTATGGTTAAAACAAGTGTTGTATTTTTCTCCTGCTATGTTGCTCTCTCGGTGCACTCGCAGAGAAGACACGGGATACAACAGGCTAGAACTCCAATAGTTTATTAACAGAAGATGCGCAAGAACAAACTCATGAAAGAGGAAGAACCCAGAACGCTGTGCAGTGCTGCTTATATACTAACAGGTCAGATCTAGAACATTCCGCAACTTACTGGCAAGTACGGAATCAGTCTTTCCAAGGTTACGTAGTCTAGTGACGTTACTGCACTCGCATGTTCTGGGATGGTCTAGAAATTTCCATCGAAATGCAGTGACTTTTCGCGATCTCTACAACAACAAGAGAACAAGAAGAACTGATAACTGAAAGCGCCGCGAACGGAACCCAACACGGCCGTCGCTCGCGTGTATCACGCGCATTCTCTCACACACCGCCCGTCAACACATTAGAAGGATGGACAAAGGCATAACTACTGGAATAACTTTCGGGGCATGTAGTAACTTATAATTCCACTGAAGCGGTATTTACAGAATTTGTGTTCCCTTTTTAAATTTGGGTGCAGAGTAAAAACATTTTTTTAAAGTAAAAAGCATTCTGGGGCTGTTTGTTGGCTTTGTAAATAAGTTTCGTGCCAGGTAACAGCAAAAACAGTGAAAACTACAATAAGCTTGGCGTGTGGACTATTTGTCTTCATGCGCGGCTGACACAAGGCTGACAGAGGAATGAGAGTCGGTGCTAGCATTGCGCCCCCCCCCCTCCCCCCCAAAAAATGGAATATTGGATCTTGTTTACATTTACACCTACACACGAATCTTTGGCTGATGCATTTTTGTGATTTTATTTATTTATTTATTTATTTATTTTTTAGGGGGGGGGGGATTTTAAAGCATTTCTAGTGTGTCAAGTGCAGCGTTATGTTTAATGGGAATATATGGGATTTTGTTGTTGTTGTTTTTTGTTTGTTTGTTTTGTTATCGGTATTTGTGTAGTGTAGTCAAAATAACAACACTCATCGTGATTCAGTTTGTAAATTTCAAATTCATTGGAACTGAAAAAAGACAGCTCAGTCACAGAACAAAACAACAAAAAACCAACCAAGAAGAAGAAAACAACAACAACAACAACAACAAAAACCAGACAGCTGACGATGACTAAATTTAAAAAAATCGTCCATCCGTGGTGATGGTGAAGCATGCGACTATTCGAATATCAACGAAGCTGCGAGGAGGCGGAAATGACGAATGCCACCACATGACGGTGAGCTGGTCTTGCAATCGTTTTTCACAGACATTTTCCGTCAGGGTTGTATTGCTCACCATCACTGAAAACATAAATTGATTATGACTTTTTTAATTGAGGCCACTGGCGCACACTCCCAAACGTACTTGATAGGAACTGAGTTAACGTAATTATCAATGTAGTGTAATTCATTACAACTGAGTCTCGCTCACAACAATTTCACTATGAACGTAATGACAGACGCCGGTATACATCACTTTACGCACCAATCATCGTTGCCCAGTCTTTGATATCACCCCCTAAACCTGTAAACAACCAGCCTATCATATTTTTTTTTTACGAGAAAGCCAATCGCGTGGAAGGTAAAATTAGCAGCCATGACTTACATGCAAATGGCGATTTGCAGTCCGCAGTGGCCGAACACGACCCGTCCGCTGGTCACACAGTGGGCGTCAGGCTTGGGGTCCCACTGACACACGTAAGGCGCGTCACAGTTGATTTCGTAGGGCAGGTTATCCGCTACCACCACTGTGTTCTCTCCACCATCTGGTCCGTTACAACAGTGACAGAAATAAACATTGAGTCTTAACTCTCAAAGCCCAGATCGCAATTTTACTTCAAATCTTCCTAATTTATTACTAGGAGCCACTTCTAGTTCTCTGTCTGTCTGTCTCTCAGCTTGTAAGATAGGCAGACCATGCCTACAAGTCTTTATCCTGAAATAAACGTTTCAGTCAGTCTCTCTCTCTCTCTCTCTCTCTCTGTTTGTTGTTTAACTTTTTTCTACTTACTACTATTCGTTTGCTGAGTAATCTTTTTGTTTTCCTACTTACTACTATTTGCATGTTGTTTCACTTTTTGCTTTTCTACTTTTTACTTTTTTAGCATTAGCAACGGCAAGTTTGTAAACTGACGAACCTTCTCTGTCAAAACTTTTACCGTTGAAAAATAAAGTTTCATCATCATCATCATCATCTCTCTCTCTCTCTCCTCTCCTCTCCCCCCCCCCTCCCCTTCAAGCCACTATTATGCAATCTTCAGCGGTCTCGGGTCTAGCGGGAAAGCCCACGCCTTGCGTAATAGTGGCTTAAAGTGGCTCATACTGGTGTGCAGTGGCTGGTTTTTTTTTTTGTTTTTTTTTAACCAGTAGCTAGTTATCATGTAGTGGGGCAGGGAGGGGTCGGGCTCGGGCTGTAAGTTACGCAAGGCGAGAGATTAGTGAGTAAGACTGGGACTAGCTTGGCTAAGCCGAGACTAAACGATTGTTAAACGAGACGCGGCCGCATAGAGTTCACTAGCGATTGTCGAAATTGTCACATCTTACATTCTGTCACACAAATAGAAAGAAAGAAAGAAAGAAAGAAAGAATCATGAACAAACACAGCAACAACAACAGCAGCAGCAACAGCGTCAGCGACAGCAGGAACAACAGCAACAACAAAAACAAACAAAAACTAACTTCACTTCTATGCAGTTATAACAATATTATTAAAGTTATCAGAAAACCGACAACAAGATACTCACGGGCACAACACACCACCAGCGCCATAACAAACGCAAAAAGAGCGGGCCGGAAACAAGTCATGGCTTCAATCTGTACCACTCTCCCTGTTTCAACCTGCCTGAGAATTGATGTCTGCTAGCACAATAACGGAATACTCACCCTATATTTATAGTCATGCGATGCAATCTGACATCGGACGACCTAATTATCGTGTCAAAGGTTGCCTGATTTAATGGTCACCAAGCTGTGCCGGGGGGGGGGGGGGGGTTAAAAAGGGAATACTCTCCCTATATTTATAGTCATGCAATGCAATCTGACATCGGACGACCTAATTATCGCGTCAAAGGTTGATTTAATGGTTACCAAGCTGTGCTGACTGACTAAACTGGTGTGTGTGTGTGTGTGTGTGTGTGTGTGTGTGTGTGTGTGTGTGTGTGTGTGTGTGTGTGTGTGTGTGTGTGTGTGTGTTTCCTTTTGTTTTGGTTTTTGTTTTTTTCTTTTTTGAATGATGCTAATGTGAAAAGGATACTCCCACGTTTTCCGCTAGAGATGCTTTTCCACTGAGGGACCGTGACCAGCATAACGAAATGACCATTACAGAGACAGTATAACACGTCTGGGATCATGGAGATCACTGATTGTCAATTCTTGAAAGCCGATGGCGGGTATGGGTACTGTGAATTAATACAGGCCGGCTTAATCCAAACTGTTCCGTTCAAAGCGCCGCGAGCAAAGCTCATGTGGATCACGCGCATTCACTCTACACACTGAGGACGTCAACTGGACAACACACCAGGTGGTGGGAAGGACCGGCTTAGTTAATCGAATTTTGGAGTCAGTTTGGAATTTCAGTGTGTGTGTGTGTGTGTGTGTGTGTGTGTGTGTGTGTGTGTGTGTGTGTGTGTGTGTGTGTGTGTGGCCGGAGCAGGAGAGCCGGGGGGGGGGGGGAGGAGGCGGTATATTCACTGTTCCGAAGCAGAGAGGGGCGAAAGCCGAACCGAACAAGAACCCCAAACAACCAGTCCGAGTGGGCGGCCGCGGGCGCCACATACTAGAGGTGTATGGAAACGCCCGACACTTCAAGCCGGCGGGACTCGAACCCGGAACATCTCGCATTGGTAGCAGGAGTTCACTGTCACCGCTACTCTCAGAATGACCTATAGCTATAGTAATAATAACCAGGATGCCAACCCAAGAGTGACATATGAAAACCGCATCAGTGCTCTTATACTGACACAGGGTCAGTGTATCCGGCAAATAATTATTATTATCTGATGGACTGAAGCAGTCAGTCAGTGTTGCCGAAGTCGTAAGTCAAACTGTTACCAGCATGGAAGCGGCCCCCCTAATCGGGCAGAAATATCAACGATGGCGACTGCACTGAGGACCCGTCTATCACAGTGTCGCAAATTGTTATTATCTCACATGTCCATCAGTGTAACTGGAAGTATGTCTCTGGTTTTATGCATTGCCACAGTTCCATATGGCACTGGTTCCGGCCGAAACATGGAGGCTAAACCACGTACGATGAGTATAGTTTACAGCAGCTCAGTATCATATCAGCTCAGTGTCACTGACTTGATTTTAACACGGGCTACCCTGACACAATAAAACTGAGATGGGACGTTCAGCAACAAAGTATCATTCTGCCGGTAGTATTTGCATGTTTAAAAAAAAAATCTGAACTTGAAAAAAACAAAAACAAAAAACAACCGGCGTCTGAACTTAAAAACAAACTTGACAAACCCAAAAACAAAAACAAAACCGATCCCCCCCCCTCCCCCCTCCAATAAAAACAACAAAACAAACAAACAAAAAACTTGACCCAACAATAACAAAAAGTGAACTTTGCCGGCTGCGTCTTGGAGAACTATCATGAAATGGCTCGGCTGAGTTAAAAGTTCGGGCGGATAGGTATTGTATTACTGTTATTCTTCTTGGTAAAACTGACCGCTACAGCAGAGCCACTGGTACACTGCATGGTACTGTAACCACTGACCTGGAGAAATATACACGTGCCTAAACTTCAGTACCGGCTGGGTTAAACCGGAAATTGCGTGCCGACTGAACCGATGTCAGAGAGCTTTTCCAGTCAGTCACGGTTTTTCCCGCGTCGGTTTCGTCAGTCACAGACTCTGTGTGTGTGTGTGTGTGTGTGTGTGTGTGAGAGAGAGAGAGAGAGAGAGAGAGAGAGAGAGAGAGAGAGAGAGAGAGAGAGAGAGAGGCTTGTTACTGCCGACATTCAAGCTGGTATTCGTATACAGTCACCGACTCTGACCGACTCACACGGCGTACACCGTCGGCGACCGACACCGTGACCGGCGGCTCAGTGTCGGCAGCGACACTGACTAGCGTCAACCTGTCGTTCGCCACTGATTATTCGGCGTGTAAATAACTTGATAACGATCTGTGACAGTCTGCTACTGGTTCGGTGCCCACTTTGTCGCATACTTACAGCCATTTACTTCATCACTCGCTGCGAAAATTGGTGTTATTAAGCTGTGTCGGCACCAGCTGGCCCATACGTAAAGGGAAACGACTGCGCAGCGCCGACGACTTGATTTGTGCTCTCCCTTACATTGCTTAAAAACGTCAAAAGACCCACATCTTACCTAAAATCTCAAAATAAATACAAACAATGGTATAACACATTACTTCACAAATTTACATCCATATAATGTTGTAGTATGAAGACAAGCTATTTACAATTAGTTGTTCAATTTCTTTACAATTTAGATTTTTTTGCAGTGCAAACAGAAAAACCAAAAGAATATTTTCTTGTGTTTTTGAGTGGGTCACTTTGGTCCCGTATCACAGCAAAAGGGCCTTTGTCTAAATGGCACTCGGTGCCTCACGGCGCCGGGCGGAATCGCAATCAAAAGATTTCGGAGGCATAATTTTTATCACTGGGGCAGTTGGTGCTCGTTTCGCCCGACGCCTCGAAAACTAAAAAACGTAAAAGAAGCTGGATATGCAGGAAGTTACTGTGCAGTCCTATGAGCCGGGTGGTGTGGGTATTTGGGGGTTTAACGTCCTTTTCCACCACATACGGGTGATATCAAACAAATACGGGGCAACGATGAAAAAGCCAGCACAAATATTTGGCCCCAGCCAGTCCCACCAGATGCATCAAAATTTTAACCCTTGCGCACTTAGTGTTAAAACTCACATAAATACTCTTTTGAGTCGCTGTTCACCCCTAGAGTGCTGGTTTCTAAAGACTCTGGCTCGCTGTGCTGGTTTTATTTCTAGTCTGGGTTAGGCCCGTAACCTTGGGTTAAACTAACCTCGAGTTATACAGGAGGGTACATGACAACAAATTTTATCATGTACATTGTAGTGGTTAAATGCCTGCAGCATACACTGTACAGCATAAACGATTAAAAAGATGACCACATAAGAAAAGATAAAAGAAGCCATAAAAATGTGCACAGTTTATTTCAGTTTATTAAATTTAGCACACAAATAATGTCCATGTCCAGAATGAATTTTAACTGTAACAGTTTTCAGGAGTCTCCCCAGCTCCTCCCTTTCTCTCTCCGACCCCCATCCCCTCTTTCTCTCACACACACACACACACACACACACACAGATTCACACAGAATCATAAAATTGCAATTTTACAGTGAGAATTCTTCACATTTTCTACAACAAAGTCCCTCAGCAGCTGTGTAAGGTCGCGTTTGACATCTGGAATGTCAACCATCCGCTTTAACTTGACATCTCGCCAGTTCCAATCCAGCACAAGCGCTAGCATATTGTCAAGCTTCAGACTGCCTGTACACACAGAAACAAACATATATATAAAGAAGAAGAAAAAGGTTTATAGTAGAACACATCATAATCATATACTTCTCCACACAATGGGCAAAACCATAAGGTAAGTATGGAAGCACTTGTAGATTTGAAGAGAAGGGACAGAAGTAAGGTTGCTAGGCACCTGACCCAGAAGGGAACTAAACAAACCACTTGTCATGTCCACACACAGAAAGAAACATCACCTGCATTCATTTCATATTGTGTTTGTGTGTGTACATGCCTGCATTCATTGGTGTGCATGTGTGTGCGTGTGTGTGTGCTCTAGTCAGCTGAGGATGAGAGTGAGTGAGCTCTGGTTCCTGTACACTCTCAGAAAACACTATAGTCATACACGCACAAGATAAACTTTTTTTTTTTTTTTTGCTGCCACAACTCTTTGCCGGCTCCAGTGGTATTCCTTCCTGGTAATGGGTGGAATCCACGGAGGGCTCAGAAGCTGGGGCAACTTTTATCATGCATGATGAGGAGATGAGGATGATGGTAAGATGATCCTATGGAGGTCCATGTGGTTTGGGACTGCGGGACAGGGCTGCATTCCACACTTTCTGTCATAAATATCCCGGCATTAACCAGGCCTGGGAACAACGGCACCTGCAGTGCCGGCTGTGTAATCATCCACATCATAAGACGTGTCATACTAAGGGAAGCACCCCCAAAGTCACACCCGTGAAGTGGGTGAATCTCGGCTTTGTGGCAACAGCCTCCCCATTGGGCCCACAGCACACCCGCTCTGGATAGGAGCCGACCTAGGTAGGAAAAATCCCGCTTGCCTTGGCTGGGACTCGAACCCGGGTCTCCCGGTCCATGGTCCGAAGTGCTAACCACTACACTACGGGGGCCGGTAGATAAACCTTTTTTACTTTAAATACTTACCAGCCTGTAACAACGCCTGCACCCTGTTAGGTGTTCCAATTCCAACATGACACTTGCTTTTCTTCAAGAATTTCTTCTGTTCCTCCAACTGAACAGAGAAAAAGAATATAATCTAATGCTGTTTTAGTATAAACTACGACCTAATAGCAACTGAAATTGTACTCACAGTGACACATTTTTCTAAAAAACACATTAAAGAAACCATTAACAACAAAAAATGACAAAAATTGTGCCCAAACTTTCTTATCATATTTTGACCTGGAAGTATGATACAGATGTATACTACATACAATAGCAGAAACATCATTAATTAATCAAACATTATCATTTAATAGTTCTACTTGCACAAAAATGAGAAGAAAGACGACTGTTACCTTCATATGCTTTGCAAACAACTTGGCAGTTTTACAATCTTTCCCAAGAAAGTCTTTGAGGTCTCTGAAACAAATAATGAAAATTAGTCGACAAGAAAATGAATTGCAAATATAATTATGTAGCTCTAGTTCTACGCAAAATCTTTGAATACATACACATGTATCAAAGCTGACTGACTTGATGCTGAAACGTGGGCAATATCTAGGTTGTGTACCGTATATATTGCCCAGGTTGATTTGAATGGCAGTCTAAAGGAGAGAGAGGGAGCAGCTTGTGCTGATCTGTTGTAACAGTTTTGGCTAGATGATGTTCAACACAAAAGTGGTTCTGACATGGTATATTTGCTGTATAAAACGGTTTATGTCAAATTTAACATCTGGGCAGGGCCCATATGTGAAAGTAGAGGTTAATTTAACCCATGGCTACGGGCCTAACCCAGACTAGGAAAAAAGAAACCCAAAAGCAAAATTAAATTTTTAAAAAGGAAGCAAAGAAAGGAAGAAAAATCCTTCTATAACGGCTTAGGCACCTTGCTGGAATGGGCCAGCTTCTTGATTTAAAACAAAAACAACAGAAAATTTAACCCTAGAGCTAGTTCAGTTCGAGGTTAGACTCTCAGAAACATAACTAGAGGTTAGTTATGTTTCTGGAGTACTTTGTTCCTATTAAAATTACAAAATAATGTAGTTTTGGTGTAATGTTTGATGTGCGACACACTGCCTCCTCCTACATTCAAAGTACATTTTCTCAGAAACGATACTATTTTTTATCTTACGCTTGCAGGATATCGTCAACAGTCACAACACCTCCCTACAAATTGTTTCTGGCATGTATTTTGTTTTTACATCACACTGTCAACTTTTCGTGTGCACATTTTGGCAACTAGTATATATACATGTATCAAGATATACATGTATGTGTATTTGCCCCATTCTGCAGCACCAAAAGACATGGTATCCATGATTGGTGACAGTACGCATGATCTGTTATTGTTTTACCGTTTGAGTTGGACAGCCCGTATTGCCGAGCTAGTCATCACCAACAACAGAGGACAGCCAGGTGCAAGCTGTGATTTCTTCATCGTCTTCTGCCATGCTGGTAACACTTGACTCAGATATTTGCAAGCCCCAAAGCGCCGGTTTGTTGGGAAGAAATCTGTGTCTGAATAAAAGGAAATACATTTACGAAAATTCATGACAAAACAACTACAACAACAGCAAACCCCCCAAAAAAACAACAAGAGTTTATCACTAAACTATAGATCTATCTATGCAAATGTATTCTCTAACAGGGGGAGCCAGCTGGTGTAGTGTTGTGAATTCAATCCCCTGCGAGCAAGAGTCCCAAAGCACAACCAATCAACCAACTCATCAACTTTGTCATACATTGTACACTGTCATTGCAGCTTTTCCCCCTGGATCTACTCCCGGCTGGGGCCAAATATTTGTGCTGGCTTTTTCATCGTTGCCCCGTCTTTGATATATCATCACCCACAAATGTGGCGGAAAAGGAAGTTAAACCCCCAAAGACCCACTCGCCCAACCCTGGATCTACTGTGCAATGCCATTTCATCAGATCTCTCCACCTAAATATAAACAATTACCACCCACCCCCTACGTAAAAAAAATCTTAACTATGACTTTTATTAACAAACCTGGATCCAGAGGAATACCCTCATCATTGTCATCATCAGATGAGTCAGCATTTAAAGCACGTGTCTGAATCAATGACAGAACATCAGCAGGGGTCCCTCCTTTGTGTAGACTGTCCTCATCTTCCTCCGTGATTTTACGCTGCCAACAATATTAAAAAAAAGTTGTGGCTTTACAGTCATTAAAGGTTCATTTAATTTCGTTTCTAAACCATACACTGATGCAGAAATGAAGACCCTTTTCATCAAACATTTCATGTGAAATTTAAAAAAAAAAAATGTCCTAAAACTCCTATTGCCAAGAATTCTGCTACGTAAATTGTAATGCCTGTGAACATGACACGTAACACAAACAGAATTCTCATGCTGAACATGGCAGGACTGTTTTGTGAATCATGAAACAAAACTGTACAACTTACATGTTAAAAAATATTAATAAATAAAAAGATAAGCAGCAAAACATCTGGCTGACAGACCAGCATGAGAAACAGAGAATAAGGAAGTGCAAAGAAATGAAAGGAATGAACAGTGAAACAAACTTACACGAGATTGTTTTCTCTTTTTCTTTTTGCCTTTGCCGCTCTTTTCCCTCTTTGCTTTCTTGCTTGGTGGTGTGGATTTACTTTTATTGCCAACTTGTTCTTCATCAGAACTGCTTGTGGATGCTGGTCGTTTGACACCTTGTTTTGCCTCGGTAGCTTCATCTGAGTCACTTTCATCTGATTCTGAGGTCTTGGCATCTGGAACAAACACAAGTGGGCAAAACCATGAATAAATTATTTGACTTAGCCGTGTAATTTTTACACTAAATTTTGATGATGGAGATTGTGCCGCCTGTTCCACTTACAGATGGTAAACTACGATGTTTGTTTTGTGGTAATTGCACCAGTCTCAAGGTTTTAGTGTTGTTGTATAGATTGATCTTCTTATCATTATAAAATTTATTTTTTATCAGTGGACAGCTGTACATGTGACAGCAGAATCGTCGATCCACATTGCATGCACATCTAGAAATCGAAAGCAAAACGCACCCTGGGGTCCCTGTGCAAAAAAAGCGTCTTGATTCTCCAAAGCAGTCACAAGGACGGTGCCAAATACTTCCAAATCAGCTGAATAGGTCACGCAAGCTAAGATGAACAAAAATACTGAGAAACATGGAAATACCTGATGTTTCTTTCCACCACTCGTCATCTAAATCGTCCGCCATGCTTTCCGCTCCAAAGGATAAAAGTGCCCATGGAAGCACGTGGACAGGATCTTCTGGTATCAGGTCAACTCGGCCCAATTCAAACTCGGTCTAATAACTCGGCCAAAGGTGCCGTCAGATCTGCCCATACGCAACACCAACTCGGCCCATCTCTGCTGGCGTGAAAGACAATTTGTGGCCCCCCCGACAAGCGCCAGCGAAAAACCCCTCCCACCACTCCGCCGCCCCCCCACCCCCTCTTGTGCGATTGCCGCCGGGCCAAAATGAAATTATTATCTTGACTGATCCGGCCAAGTAAGCGCCGGACTCCCGGCTCCCGTCCGGCCGCCGGCCAGTCGGCCGTCACTGACTCAGTGACCGGACTAAGTCAGTCCCGGCGTAGCAGCAAAGACATATTACATGTAATGTCTTTGGTAATGTAATGTCTTTGGTAGCAGTCCGAGCCATGGTGACTGACCTGACATGCTTCGTCCGTGCAGCCACTCGTTCCCCTCCCATGTTGTCTTTCCGCTGTTGTGTGCTGCAAGTTGTGCCACGGTGTGTGTGTGTGTGTGTGGCCCAGTCAGTGTCAGCCTTGTGTGTGTGTGCGGACGGTGTGCGCGTACGGTGATGGCGGGACGCCGGCCGGGGAAGGGAGGGGGGGGGGGTCTAGGGACCTCAGCCTGACGAGTGATGACTCCGGCTGAGAACTCTGCCGTGTGTTCAGCTTTACGGTCCCTGAGTAAACACATCGGGCCCGGGCCTGGCCTGCGTGCAAAAAACAACCACCAAAAAAAAAACAAAAAAAACCCAAAACAAACAAACAACAACAAAAAAACCCATAAAAACACAGACAACAGCCGGTTTCTTATGTGACAGTGTATCTATTGTGTCTGGAGACAACGTGACTGACGCGAATCATTCAGTGAGCGAAACTCACACGGCGGCTGGAGGCGCCGCACCAACTACCCGAGGCTATTGCCCGGCCTATCCCTCAGTCAGTCTTGGGTGGGATTCATCGGGACATACCAGTACCCGCAGAGCACAATGGATAATTCACATTCATCAGTTTTGCCAGTTTTCTTCCACTCAAGTCAGTACCGGCTCAGTGATACCGGCCAGTCCTGTTCAGTCCAAACCGAAAACCCTGCCACGTAGTTCGGAGTTTAGACTGAAATAGTGACGAAAACTTCTTTTTTCCCGACCATGTCGCCCCGTACGGCTCAGTCAGTTTCAGTCAGTTTCGAAAAAGTTTGCATTGACCAAGCCTGCCCTTACGCTTACTAGTTGTGGGCCGGTTCCAAAATTACCGAGAGTTACCTACCTCCTCCAGTGTTCGGACTTTGCTTGGTGAGTTCGGACGTGGTGGTTTCCGTCTCAGTCATTCTCTATGACGATTTTTGTTTTTGTCAGTTTGTTTTTTTGTTTTTCATGTGAAATAGCACCTATCAAAACTGAGTAGGATTTGCGATATCTTGGACTAGTGCACGTACGATACTGTCACGTTCACGTTGAACAGTTGCACCACACGTTTCCTTCAGTCAGTTTTACAAGATTTTTTAAAACGGATATTTTGATTGCGAAACTGACTAGCTTAGCCTGCTCATCATTCTGCCATTCAAACTGAATGGCAGAATGATGGGGCGGTCGGTGGTCTAGTGGTTAAGAGACTTGTCACCAATGCGAGAGGTCAGAGGTTCGAGTCCCATTCGGGGCGAAGAACTTTTCCTTCTCGTACGTGGCACCGTTCATTCGGGCCGATCGTCGGGGGTTCTCTCCGGGTACTCCGGCTTCCTCCCCCTCTGCTTTGGAAAATGTTCAGCCCACCAAATTTGAAAAATAAATGCAATTGTAAATTCCGAAATTTAAATAGCTGAGCTGACCCTTCGCACCACGTGATTGTAATGTGTCTATGTCCAGTATGTGAGAGGATGCGTGTGATTCACGTGAGCGTGCGTGTTGGGTTCAGTTCGCGGCGCTTTGAGCCGATTCATGCAATTGGGAAAAGCGCCTATACAATACTATTATTATTATTATTATTATTAACTGAATAGCCGCGGGGAACGTGGCGTCATAGTGGGGGTCAAACACTTGCATTTTCTTGTCACAGTATTCAGTTTTGCTGCAAGATGCTACTTCGTAAGCAAAAGTGTTTATTTCTGATTCAGGTGTCAAAAATGGGCCATGCAGCCGGATGACACCTGGATGTGGACCACATCACACCACTCTTGGAGATGAGATGAGCCATGCAGACAAACATCACCCGGTAAACCAAAGTTATGTATGTTGTACCTCAGTATACCGTAATTGAAAACATTTTTGTACATTGTACAAGTTACTTTTCCTCTTTGCCATCAACCATGTACAAAAGTCATGTGTGAACTATAGCAAAAAGGAACTGACCAAGGAAAACAATAACGTACACCACCAACAAAGTTTACATATATTGCACTTGTTTAGGAAGAAATTAAGTGTTTCGCCAGAGACAGCTGAAGGTTGTAATTAATCAGATCCTAGAATCTATTTTGAAACTGTTGATTACAATTTTTTTGTTTATTTCCACATTCAGATCCGTGTGGCAATGAAAGACAAGTTGCAGAGATCACCACCAGTAGCCACCAGTTGTTATGGCAGAGGAAGGAGCAGGTGTGACGTCACAAGAACCATGTCCATCCAGTCAGCATTCAGGTAGCAGGACCAGGTGTAGAAAACCAAGGTCAAGGTTTCCATGCAGTCAGTGCAGTTTTGGAGTCTGGCTCACAAGACCAGATGGGGGTGCATTGGTGTGCTGTAGTGTGTGTGTGTGGGGGGGGGGGGGGGGGGGGCGATCGCCCTAAACGAGGCATGTGGTTGGTCCCAGGAATGCTGCGTCGGTTGCCGGCCGGTGTGACCTAGTCCATGCATTGCGTGGTTAGGTCACTTTTTGACGACGTCTCCCTCTGAATCGGGAGGTAACCCTTTTATTCAGTTGAGAAAGGGAGGGGGGGGGGTCATCCTAAGCTAAGTGTGTGGTTGACCCCTTGGAATGCTGTGTCAGTTGTATGACCTAGTCCATATACTGATCGTGTGGTTAGGTCGCTTTAAAACTGCTGGATGACAATCTGGCCATAGGTCTGCTTGTAAAAATTAATCATAGTGTTGGGTGATGATCTGGCTGTAGGTCTGCCTGTAAAAGTGCAGAATGACATTCTGGCCGGCCGTAGTCTGTCTTCCGCAAAACTGCTGTGTGACGATCTGGCCATACCTGGTTGTAGGCGGTCTGCCTGTAAAATGTTGGGTGATGATCTGGTCGTAGGTCTGTCTCCAAATCTGCTGGGTGACTCGAGAATCTGGCTGTAGGTCTGGTTGTAAAATGATGGGTGATGACTGATCTGGCCATAGGTTTGCCTGTCAGATTGCTGGGTGATGGTCTGGCGCTAAAAGTCTGCCTATACCGCCACTACTGATTTTCCATTTTCCCTGGCATCTCTCTTTTCCACCACCGAAGAGTCGTTCTCTCTCTCACACCGTCACATATTTGCTTTTGTTGGTCATGGTCGTTAGGATGTTCGGAATTCGACAAAATTGATAATGGGCCGAGTTGGTTATAGTTTCCGGTGGTTGGCTGAGTTGACGTTGCACTTGGTCCGAGTGACGGTCTTTGATGGCCTTGAGCGGTAGTGGGCCGCGTTTGCAATGGGCCGAGTTCGCAGTGGGCCGAGTTGATTGGTAACCGATCTTCTATGGCTCAGGGGTATCGTCGGTAGCTCCGCGACCCGGCGAAATTCAATCGCCGTGTCTTTCGGGTGTACTAATTACCGAACACAGCCGAAACTTGAAAGTTGACTGAATCAGCTCCCACTCGCCAATTAAGGTAAAAGACAAAAAGTTCCAAAGACATCTGAAGACGAGCCTGCCTGAGAAGCAAGCAACAAAGCGGACAGTACTGACTGAAATCAGTGATCCACTGAATTCGCGGCTAACTTGATGTGCCTGCACTACTGAATTGAAACACAAGAATGTAACATTGAACAAATGATGCAAAGTCAGTGGTCTGCGTGGCTGTATAAACCTAGGACATGCAAGATTTGTCAAAGTCCCGATTACAACAACTTGACTTGGACACTTGAAGCGGACGGCCGGCACTGACGGACAAATATCACAGTCAGTTATAACTAGGTAAAACAAACAAACAAATACTAAGGGACAGTTCACGACTGAAAAACGGAATGAAATTAAATAGTTCGCTTAGCCAGAGATTTAAAAATCTGTCACACTCCCCGCACTAGCTGTGACGACTGACGAATGCAATTTGCGCATTTAAGTTCCGTCTGCTGTATGTCGTCTGCTGGCCACAGCCAAATCAAGTATCACGTGATCTCAGTCACGTGATCCAAGCAAGCCCTCATGAATTAATCGTCTGCTCGCGGCTGCGGGAAGTGTTTCGCAGCAGACGATCATTCAGCGTGCGGCGCGAGTGGTGGTCGCAGCAGTGGGAAGGAAGAGAATTCGGTAGGAGGGGAGAAGACAAAGGAGTGGGAACTTTCTTGTGTCAGCAGCAAGCCGTTTTCTCACACGCAACGCAAAGATGCCTACCTTCGACCCAACCGACAGACAAGGTAACCAAAACCGCGTCGCCTTTGACTGATAAACCCCCTGATTATTCCATTGCTGGTACTAATCCCACGTTAATTAGCCAACTTACAGAATAAGTATGTCAGTTATTGTAGTGCGTACAGGTTCTGATCGTATCTTGAAGTACGGGTGATTAGGCACCGCGCATGAAGGCGTACGGCTGGTGGCTTGCCGACCCAGAGTGGAACCATTACATGTCACGGTCTGACCTTTCCGCAGTGCTGGAACCTCCACGGTCCAGACTGACGTTCGGTAGGCTGTCGCAGACGCGGGCAGACAAAGTAGCAATGTCTGTGAACTACGTGTAGTCGGCTGAGATATAACCTTTGTACAGTGATCGAAACTGTGTGGTCACTGATCTGGTCACAGGCTGATCTTGCGTACAACATATCCTCATTTATTTATCCTGTGGTGACAGATTCAGTGTCTGCTTAGCAGAGGATAGAGCTAGTCACTGCAGTGGCCGCAGTTGTGCTCAGTCCCGGCGCTTCAGTTCCGATTTCAAGTTTCGGTTTCCCTTTTTTATGTCGTGCATCACACATGCACATCATAGTCATGATTCAGTGGGCAACAAATGCAAACAATTCAAGTCTAATGTATCAGTCAGTGAAATGATATCTTTGTGAGCCCCCCCCCCCCCTTCCCCGGCCCTCCGTTTAGTCTCCCCTCAATCCGTCCGACTGTAATGAGTTTATCAGTCTTTCTGTTTGTGTCAGTTTGTCAGTTGTAGCAGCTCAGATACTGAATGAATGATCTTTGTGCATGAATGGTTGCTTAGCCGAATTCAGTGGAGGCTAATTCAGCCGGCTCGGTACTGAACGTGTGCGCGGGTGGCCCGGTCAGTAAACTGACACGTTATGATTTTTCCGTGTACAGGTATAGTTTCGGATGGACAGGCGTCAGTACTGTCTCCCAAAGCACGGTCCCGTCCTCAATCCCCGGCCCTCTAGAAAAAGTCTACATTTATCTGCAAACAAATCCCCACCACTCACGTATGTGTATACAAATGCTGCTGCATGGCCGGCAGCGCGTCATTCACTACAAACATACCTTCTTAGCCGTACTGCTCAGTTATGAAAGCCTGTGTAAGTGGGCTAGTATCCTGATTTCGTCTTTCATAACAATTTACTTCCGTGTCATTAGCGCACCAGTTCAGTTCGTGCTCACGCAAGCAGCGAGAGTTCCTTTAATATGCACTGACTGATTTATTGCGTATCCTATGTCGCATTTAACCCCACAATGACGCCACAGTATTGGGATAAATTCAGGAAGTGGGTTTTTGAATGTCGTCACTTGTATCGCTCTCTCTGTAGTCAGATGTACTTCCGTTACAAGTTTCAAGGACAGAAGCACGAGGGCTCATAATCAGTAACCGACAGGAGGTTGTTTTTTTTTTAGTTTTTTTTTTTTAGGGCCATCTATGGTGTTCCGAGTTTCAGGTTAAAGGGGCATGAGCGGGTAACCGTTTTCCAAGCGCACACAAGATAAGAACAAAAAGCATGGTACATGTACTATTCAGTAAGGTGTATCATTTAGTAACGTGTGAACGTACAGACATGTCATGGTCATGGGCAATTGCCACGGTTTGTGAGGTAGTCATGAGCCACAGGCCAAGGGGGGGGGGGGGGTGTCAGTGCCGGTCGGTCATGCCAGTCAATGGGATACACTGAGATCGAGCGTTCTGATTTCATGAGGCAGCATATTCGTCTCATTTCAGTTCAACTCAATTCAGTTAAATTTAGTATGTCTTTGTTATCCCAAGAGGTAAATTAGAGTTTGGTGATCAAACAAATTTAAACAACATAACACAATACAGGCAAAGCGCACATGATAATATGTATTGAAAACTCAAGTTAAGAGGAAAAATAAACGGCCCAATTCCCTAAAAATACAGCTATTTCCTAAATTCGTTGCAGTGCCGTATACACATTAAAACCGGCTGATATTCAATAAAGTTGATCGTACATCATCATGTGATATGTATCAGTCCACACCACACTCACACACACACACACACACACACACACACACACACACACACACACACACACACACACACACACACACACACACACATTTGAGATCCATTTTATATACAAAGGTCGGAACAATAAGATGAAGTTCCAGAATGGCGTCTGTATGACGATAAATAAATCACTGTACGGTCTCCGGCTGAAGATCGCCATTAGCTGGCGTTTTGAGACATCCGATCGTCACTGTTCTAGCGGGGCGTATTTTCGGCTTGGAAAATCAATACTCGTTTTTCCTACAGAACTTTCACCCCCACAGTAGAGCTCAGTTGGTATAGTTCGCCCGTTAGGGGGTGCAAATGTATACCAGTCATGCGCAGGAGGGGTTAATAAACTCCGGTTCGTCCACTAACGGGGGCGACCGTTTCCCCGCAACACAGTGCAAATGTACTCCGGGGTTTGGCGAGGTGAAGTCATGAGGCCGCTGACTTCGTTCTACGACTTTACTTTATACTGGTACATGTATATACATTTGCACCCTCTAACGGGCGAACTATACCAGCTGAGCCACAGTGAAGCCGCCATAACACGCTCTTAGCGTTTAGTTGAATAACACGTCCCCCACCACAATTCGCCAGTGTTCCCTTTCCCAGCCTATTCCAAGTGAAGTTGTCAGCATCAATTTTCTTCCGCGTCTTTACGTTTCCAGGGATCGTGAGTTATGGACTGCTGGTTCACATTAAACTGTACCTGTACAATATCGCGGCAAAGGGTTTATGTGTTATGGGTGACATAAATTTTTAAGGCTGAAATAAAGCTAAGACTCGTCCAAGTGCCGGTGACAAAGATTTTGACATGTTGATGTCAACGGGGCTAGTCACAGTATCACGGGCATTGTTTTGCGTGTCTTCCGGGCGCACCTTGTTATGTTTTCATTCTTTTATGATTAAGCCAGGCACGGTTTTCCCTTTCGAATTGTTTTTATGGGCATGAGCTGTCGAATGAATACGCTGTAGGTCATCCAAGGTCATTTTGGCTTCAGCGAAGTGATTCTCTCTCTCTGAGTCTCTCTCTCTCTCTCTCTCGTGAATGTTGTGCTACTGTTGTGTGTACTCTTGTGTGAACTCTGTCCAGCGTCATGTCAGAGAGAGAGAGAGAGAGAGAGAGAGAGAGAGAGTGTGTGTGTGTGTGTGTGTGTGTGTGTGTGTGTGTGTGTGTGACCAACTCACTCCATTGCCGTGTCTTGGGCAAAACTGATGTCTAAATAATAAAACGGTCCGAGTCTGACCTTGAGTCTCTCCGCTCTCCCTCTCAGAAAGAGATGTCGGATCTATATAAACGATGTGTGTCTGGTGGTGGTGGTGTGGTCAGTTGGGAGGGGCGGCAACGGCAGTAGAGCGGCTTGGAAAAGTTTACTTTCGAGTCAGTAGAAGCCGAAATCAATAGCTCAGTGTATCTAGTTATAATAAGTAGGCGATGTTGGTAAATCCCTGTTTTCTAGGGATAACGGTTGCCCCACTGACTGTGCAACAACCCGGAAGTATATAATTACGTAGGTATCGAGTACACTGTGTGGATTAGTGACAGCAGGAAACCAGTCGAGGTTCGTTTCCTAGGAGAATACCATGTCACAGTGCCATGTCGAATTAAACTTCCTCGTCAAATTCAACCAGAAATCCTGTCCGACCGACTGTCCATCCGGTCTACCGGCGTCATTACGTAAAGAAGGGTTAAGTGCGATGGATTAGATAAGCACTTAAACCCTGTTGCCATTTGGCGGTGGCGGTTTTGGATACTCGATACGCAGGAAAATTCTGAAGTGTCCATGCACAGAGACACTGAGTAGCGTATCTGGCGACCGGTTCGTGCATACTAATCGACGGAAATGGGTGACCTTTGTCAGAGCGGAGATGATGATACCGTTCGGTTTAGACGGCTGTGTCGCAGTTGCCAATGGCTTTCTGCCCAGCACTGAACTGTCCTCAGTGCTAAGCTGTCTATAAAATGTACTAACGTCGGCGGCAGCAACAGACAAACCACCACCACCACCACCACCACCACGACTGACGACATCAACAACGTCAGTATGACAACTGATCGGCTTTGTCGCTCAGTGATACATGCACCGACGGTGTTCCGGCAAAACTGGCCACGAATACAGAGCCAACTTAGTGTTCCCTGTGATTCGAAAATACAAGGGTTCTTGGGACCCTCTCTCCACCTTGTGGAGGGTCCTTTTGTAAATTTTAGGGGTCCATGGTCTTGTGGTATGAAAATTGAATCTGAAGGCCAAAAACATTTTGTTGTTGGTGTTGTTGTTCAGTTACAAAAGTATTCAAGCAGGAGAGATGTATGTGAATTGTAGCGTGTCATCCATCAGTACAGCGAATCGGCAAGGTGAGGAACCTGCATGCCTACCAAGTAGAGCACTTTGACTGGACAAAAAAGTGTCCCGGAGTGCCTAAGCCAATCAGATTCCGTCTGCTTTGCACAGCGGCTCAGCGGAAATGCGATGATGCAAGTGTCCGCTGCTAGTTACAGATCGTTTTTTTTTTTTCATCGAGTTTCCGGGAGAGTGTTGGAAAAATGTTAGTCATGCCGAGACCAAGAACATGCGCCCCTTGTGACGCGCTGTTCACAGATTTGTGCGTCACTGAGTTTAAGAGTGTTGTGCGTACACATACGCACGCCTGTGCATAATCGGGAACACTGCAGGTTGTCACAGTCTCCTTCGCCGGCTTTAGCTGCAAGACTGACACCAGATCAAGGATCATTTCCCATAGTCACCTAGAGGGGCCGTTTTCGGTGGACATCTTTCCGTACTTATGACTGTAACAAGTAATCCCAGTGGGTACTGGCTACAGGCTGAAGCCCCTAAAAAAAATCAATAACCTGATGGCATTGCCTACGGTCAGATTTACTGTGCCGTGCTGCCACCGCTTTTTGGTGGTCCAGAATCTTTTCTGGAAAGGAAAGGGGGGGGGGGGGCGGGAGGTAGCGGTGTCGTTGGGGGTATTTACTCCACAGCGTTCTGAGTAGATCAATAAGGGAGAGAGAGAATTTGCAGGTCTGAAGGGGATTGGGATCCAGGACTACTAGTGCCCTCTGCTATGCCCTGCTCGAACACTGTGACTTGTGGATGCTGAAATCCGGCTGTCCGGGCGTTATGGGTTTGAGGGGATTCTATTCATCCACTTGGGCACTGACTGCACTCTACCAAAGAAGTGTGCCCGGCAGTAATGCTTCTAGCGATTACACAGGCCATCCCGCAGAGTTCAGTCTCTAAAATAATCCGGCTCTACACCCGGGCGCTTCGCTAAAATTAGTAACCTTACAGCCTCCAGAATCTCCCCCCCCCCCCTCTCCTTCTCTCTTCGCCTTTCAGTTTGAAGCGTTATCGCTAACTGACGGCGAGAAACTGACATGAAGAACGGCCGATCTGTGTGCGGACTGATTTGTGCAGCAAGAGATTTGACCGAGCGTACGGACAAGAGGGAATTTATATTACATTCCTGGCTAAAGATATCCACTGCATCAGTCTTCAGTACTCTGGCTGCCGTTAACGCGGTTGAAAAGTTTTTCATAACACAGGTGGTGCTGTGCCGATGCCAAAATTGTCCAAACTATATCGTAATTATGTAGCTGTGTTAGCGGCCGGCATCGGGCCAAGAAGACACCGTTCCCGGCAGTGTGTTTCCAACTTCATTGAAGGTACTACACTCAGTGATAGCAGGTGTTTGTTTAGATAGTTCATTCAGCTGTAGTACGGCTGTGAGGTGGCATCAGTTGAGAACCCGTTTCAAGTGAAGCATGAAGACAGATGGCCCGGTGTGGGTTTTGTGTCAAGCTGTTCACTGACTGAGTGCCGGCTGCTGCAACTGAGTTGTTATTGTTGTTGGTGTTGTCACTTAAGTCTTCAGTTTAAGTCGTTGTTGCTGAAAATGATCAGTCAGTTCTTCTTTGGTCCGACTAATCAGGGACTCAGTCTGTCAGTTGGGCTCACTGAGTTTGTATCAGTAGTTCACCCGCTCGGGGTTGCAAAACAGTTTAATGTATTTTTGTCCTGTATGCAAAACTCGAGGTTAATTTAACCCACGGCTACGGGCCTAACTCAGACTAGGACAAAAAGAAACCCCAAAACAGAATTAAATTTAAAAAAAGGAAGCAAAGCCGAAAGAAAGACAAAAATCCTCAGTATAACGGCGTAGACACCTTGCTGAAATGGACCCGCTTCAGTCCTGATTTAAAAAAAAAAAAAAAAAAAAAAACATTTAGCCCCAGAGCTAGTTTAGTTCGAGGTTAGACTCTAACCCGGGGCTAAATTCCCTAACCCCGACTTTTACTCAGCGGGCCTGCGATTGTACCCTAACCTTCAGCCCGGCCGGCCGCTCAGCTCTCGTGATATTTCCGTGCTATTTTCATCGAATGGCTGGTTTCCGGAAAACTTGACGAAACTGTTACAAACTGATAACAACGGGTATTAAACATGGATATAGCTTCACCACCTGACGACGACATTCCATTAATACTTCCGTGAAGTTAGAAAAACGAAGCCTCTAAGCTCTCACGTCAGTGACTGCAATTATTGAGACGCAAATCCAGGATACATTTGCAGTTTTGCACCCCGTCCCGCCGCGCAGCTGAGAGCCGAGATCAATCCGGTTCCCCTTACATTTGCACCCCCTCGCGATCAGTAAGTGGCGACTGAACTACACCAACTTAGCGTCAGTTGGGAGTTTATAAAGCCGGATCTCGGTGACACTTACTTAGCAACTTATAACAGCAGAGTCAGTAACGGGCATTGGGCTTTTTGTTTGTTAGGGGAGGTCAGGTTGAGTCAGTTTTTGCATCAGGAAGGTTTACGATTAATGTAACTAATGTAATTAACATGCAAAAACTTGACTGATTGCATTGCATTGAACGGATGAATGCCTGTATGCATACAAAGATACAAGACTGTGGTATAGTACAGGGTGGGTGGGTATTTGGGAGTTTAACGTCCTTTTCCATCACATAAGGGTGATATCAGTCAAAGACGGGGCAGCGAGAAAAAATCCAGCAGAAATAACATAGTTTGGCCCCAGCCGCGGGGATTCGAACTCAGGACGGACCCGAGTATTGAAAGTCCAACGCTCTACCATTCGGCCACCCCGGCTCCCCTTTGTATGGTACAGACACAAACGCTTGTCAGCATGTAGCCTATCTCCACACTGATAAGCAAAGGTCCCAGTACTGTACAGAGAACACCGGCAGATGCTCAGCGGTGCAGACTGGCTTCTGATCTCTGACCAGCTGCTGACTCATTCCGGTACCGGACATTCACCTAAACCAGCACCGAAAACTCCGGCACGTGCCACTGGGGAAAGTAAAAAGAGGGTCAGAGGTCACGTGCTAGCTGTTTGTACGCTAGTTTCTCTGTCAGTAGCAGACCAGCAGCCAGGAGAGGTGGTTGTTTGTCAAGTTAGTCATGCTGAAAGCTGCGGCTCACTAATTAGGGATAGTAGCTTTGCGTGCGTGAGGTTTCAACTGATTCAGTGATACTGTAGGTCAGGTTTGCCGGCCGGGAGCCATGTTTTCGATTCCAGTCAGTCCTTATTAGGCCGGGTTCCTTCATTACGTTAGATACCAGAATTTGTAATGAGATGAAACATGGATATGTGTAAGGTGAAATATCATGCTGAAACTGACGAAACTGAGTTTGAACAGCTCACTACTCGGCTGAACTGACTCCAGTCTCTCTCTGTGTCTCTGTCTCTCGCCCCCCCCCCCCTCCCGGGAGTGTGTGTGTGTGTGTGTGTGTGTGTGTGTGTGTGTGTGTGTGTGTGTGTGTGTGTGTGTGCCTCTCTGGGGCCTTTCCCGGCTATAAATTCCAGGCATGTATTTTTTTTATTTTGTTTTCAAGAGCATGCGTGTCGGATTGCGTTCGCGCCGACTTCATAAGTTCCCTACGTTCTAACTCAGACTGATATTTGTAAGTGTCAACCCTTCAGGTCTCCATCCGTCAACGGAGGAACACACACACACACACACACACACACACACACACACACACACACACACACACACACACACACACACACACACACACCGGTAGAGGCCAATCGGAACCGTAACCTCGAAGTTTAGTGAGGACCTAGCGGATTATAATTTTAAATAAACAGTGCGCCAAGACGCTGTGTGTGTGTGTGTGTGTGTGTGTGTGTGTGTGTGTGTGTGTGTGTGTGTTTAGATAGTCATGCCTCCATATATATGTTGTGGTGCTGCTGCATATTGAAGTCTGCCGGTGTTTGTTCTCCGTTTTGCCGGGTATGCATGAACTGGAAAAGAGTAGCATTTCACCGTTAAACTTCCTCCTTTCTGTGCCGCATGTTTGCTTCTAAGAAATTTTGTAAACAGTACACTGACGGGTTTCAGTCATTGGCGGTTCGCGAGCTGCATACTGAATAAGCGAGGCTAAAACTTGAAATGCCTGGCCTGGTACAGATAGGCCGCTTTAAAAAAAAAGTTTCCTTTTGTGTGCTTTCCTCTAAAGATACGGGACGCTGATAAACCTTCCCAGTTAGCGCCAAACGCCTTCCTTTTTCAGCCAGGAATCTACATCCTTGTCAACTGAGTTACAAATTTCTCTTGAGGCGGTTGTGTCAGTTGCGTTCAGACCGGCGCTGGTGCTTTATACAGCACATTGCCAACCGGCGGCTAACTGATCAGTTTATATTTTTGGCCATTTAAAGGCCCGAAGATCACTAACTAATATTACAAGCTAGGTTTTGCTGTAGTGGGGGCAGCGTTTGCTTTGGCCCGACTTGCCTATGAGAGCGCCTGTGCGCCGGCTCGAAATTGACACTGAATCTTGATGACAAGTGGAACTCTGATTGTAGTACACTGACAGTTGAATTACTCCAGTGTCCATCAGAGTTGTTTATTTCCGTTTTCTTCAAACAAACAACCACTGTGTTTATAATAGTGATGATTGTTGATCGTCGTCATCAAATTCAAAACTGATACAGCCGCCGCCCCGCACCGTATGAGCTGTGAGGAAGTTTTTTTTTTTTCATTTTCCTGCCTAGCTATTTTGCGACACAATCGAAATGAAACTAAATAACTAAATGTATCTGAATAATTGTCTTCGCTGATCAATTGACACTCAAAGCTGACACTGATACGAACAAACACACACCCCCTCCCTCCCCCCCCCCCCCCCAAATAAATAAAATAAATAAAATAAAACAAATAAATAAATAAATAAACAAACAAAAACAGCAACAACAACAACAAAAAAACCACTGCAGCGTTGGTATAGTTCATTATTTAGACCACTGATCTGCACCACCTGTAAACTGATGCACTATGACCGTCCAGTCAGCACAGCATTGACTTGCACTATTACAACGACTCGGTAACCCTAACCCTAACCTAGAGGGCACTATACTGAACCAAACTACTGCGGTCAGTGGTGGGCAGACACTGTGGTGACATGTCAAAGTGCCCGCGTACCACGTACAGCTGGTCCCGACTCGAGACTGGGCAGCCCTTTGAGAAAATGAAGATAAAACGCCGACAGAGACCGTTCGTACGGGCGAAAAGTCACAACTTCAGTCGCCATCCCGGCTAGCGGCCGAAGGGTCAGCTCCTGACCAGGCGGAGGGGCGGGCGGGGGAAGAGAGACTGAGGCTGGACGTGCAGTTGATGGACGTGTCTGTGTCTGTAAACTGACAGCATTCCTGACGGTTTAGTGGTCGTTTAGAGCCTCTGGTCGCGAGCTGGAATGCTAAAGGAACACGGTGAACTCGCTCAAAACTGACCGGGGGTACAGGGGGTGGAATGAGGGATGGCGGCGGGGAAAAGGGGGATGGAGATGGTCAGTGGTACGCTGCGTAGTGAAATGGCAGTACCAGCTGTAGCTGTAGGTCTTAAAATTGTTTATGAATCCGACATTGATTAGCGGATTAACCCTTTCACTTCCGCCGTCGCAGGATTTCATGAATCGTACCAGTAGTCCCACTGTCAAATTAGTTAAAATGTTAAATATAGACTTTCCAGTAGCTGGGGGGAAAGCTGTCTGGATGCAGTACAGGTCACGGTCACGGTCACGGTCACAGTTTTGATTCCTGTTTCCAGCAGAGTGGCGTGAAGAGATGTAATTTGTGAGTGAACCGAAACACGTCTGGCAGTGAGAGGGTTAAAGGTCAGTCACAGGTTATTAAAGTGGCATTATATAAGGAATGTGACTACAGGTCTAAACTCGGTTTTAAGCCAAGTACGTGTGGTTTTAACACAACTATACTATGATGACACCATGGTCTGTCTTCACTGTCATGACTTTTGTTGTGTGAACGGTGTTGCTGGTTTGTAAGGTTATTGGTGCGTGCGTGCCGGCGTGCGTGCGTACGGGCGAGCGTGCGGTCACGGTGTTGTTGTTGTTGTTGTTGTTTGTACTGAGAAACTCATTGATCAGTGATGACGCCGGAATGATAATGCGTGGCTCAGTCATTGTTTTCAGCATCACGCCACCACTGTGACTCCACGACAGTGATCACCAGTGCTAGATTTTAACAAACGTAATTTCTGTTCGGCAGCAGTCCCTATCCTTGTGTCGGTCATCTCCGTGTCATTGACTACGGACGCTGCTCAAGTACAGTCAGTATACGCTGGCTGCTGACTCGAGCAGGAAGAAAATCAAGTTCCGTGTTTGGCAAGGCACGTGGATTGTAGCTGAGTGTCACACACCGGGCCATTGTCAACATCCTTGTCGGCCGCAATTGTTGAGATAGTCACGACCGTCAGTCGAGCGGATACTGAGAAATAAACAATACAATAAATGCGAACTACATGTATTCGGTTACTCGCTGAATCATCACTCGTGCGCGGCGGATGGAGTGCATGCGCCGGCAGGGTCTCACTAGTTTGTTCGCTTTACTAGTCAGTTAGACCGAAGTCAGTATAACGCAGAAAATGTAATTTTGACTGAGATGTATGAAAGTAAGTCAGTCATAGTAACCTGTATGATAATTTCTTGGATCTCGATCTTCAGTCTGGACATCATATTTTACAGACCCGCGGCCGCCGCGCTGCCTTCAGTGTCGATTGCTTTATCAGTTCTGGTCCGCCATCAGTGCGGCCGGCTTACACCAGTGGCAACTCGCTGTGACTCAGTGATTCTGCCCCGTCTGCACTGACAAATCTGCAACACGAAGAAAGCCGGAAAGCAATGAGCAATATACTCCCGTTAAAATTTGAAAACAGAAACAAAACAACAGTATGCATGCTCACCAGTGTGCTGGCACTTACATAATTAGAAGAAATCACAAACTGTTCAGCTTTAGTCTTAACCCTCACGGGGCATTAGAATACACGGAAACTCAGTAAAAACAAAACAAAACAGTGACAACGACAACAACACACACACACACACACACACGGGGCACACACACACACACACACGGGGCACACACACACACACACACACACACACACACACGGCACACACACACACACAAAACTGGCAGACACTGACGCCAGGCAGAAATATTAGTAAACAGCAGTAAGACTGAGTCGGTCAAAGTCGAGCAACGTCGGTCAGCAGCAAGAACTGAGGTTCTGCTGACAGCTCAGTGGATGCGCGGCACTTGCCCGTCAACCCTATGTACATGTATCACTCGCCGACTGACTTACCGAAGCTGACTCGACATGAGGATATGAATCAGTCTCGCAGTAATCGGACTTATCAGTTATCATTGTCAAGGGCATCGTGACCTTGTGCTCAAGTCGTCAGTCTCGTTACGTGTGTTTCTACGTCATCATTAGCTTGCTTTACGTCCTATGGCTTTTGGCCCTTAAGGACAAGTTGTTCCTGGCGTGTGTCTTTGGCTGCTTGGCTAGGCGAGTGTCTTTGTTTCTACGTCAGTCTTGAAAACTTTTGTCAGTGGTGGACCTATCGACTCAGTGACCTTGACCGTATACTGGGACTGAGCACACCCACAAGGAAGTTCAGTGCCGAAACAGGTTCACACGGCGGTCAGTATGATTTTCAACGTTTCAGTTAGTTTCATTGTAACTAGTGACTAATTTGGGAAATCCGAGGGGACGAAGCGGTATGGCGTCAGTGTCACTGGCCGTCACTGTCGGTGCAGTCACAGTGCCACGCATCTTCCTTATCATTTTTGTTTGTTTGTTTGTTTTTTTCACAGTTGTGCGGGGGCGGGGGGGGGGGGGGGCGATGGACCCGGAGAGAAACCCTCGATGGGCAACCTGGAAGCCAGAAAAATCGGTACACTTCACGTGACATCAGTATCACGTCTCTACCCGGCTGGTATGTGGTGGAAAAGGACGTTAAACCCCCAAACACCCACCCGCCCACCCTACCCGGCTGGGGTCGGATCTCAGAGATCTCGTGAACTGAAGGTGAAAGTCGTTGAGCAACGTATCTGCTAAAATCAGACGCCGGTGCTGCCTACTGAGCCACTGCACGTGCGGTGTAACTGACACGCGGGATGTACTCCCCAGCTTGAAGTGCCCCGGCTTCATGCAGCATGAGACTCAGCAGAAGTACCAGCCGCCCGAGAGTCAAACCGCGAGTCGGGTTGTACATCAGCACTCAGTGAGGGCTTATGACACTGTGCGGCACCGAAAGAATTAAACGGGAGAAAAGATAATTTAAAAAAAAAAAAGTCAGCCGCGTTAGAATTGAACCCGAGAGAAACAGTGTATCCAGTCGCACGGCATATATTAAATTTTAGCGATGAATAGAAATGTGAACGGTCAGTCACTGATTACAGATGTATATATGCACTCTGATTCGGTGCACCGCTTCGCTGCGGCCGCGCCGTTGCGTAATTTTGACTGTTGATGGACTGCGGCTCGGCGATGCGGCCAAGTTAAGCATTTACCTAATTCCGTTCGTTACATGGATTGTAGCGGCGTTGACCGTTGACTGATCACTAACCCGGCCTCTGTGACTTCGCGACTGGACTGAACAGAGTGTGGCCGCTTTGAAGCGGTTTGCTTTAACGCCGACCGTTACAACTATAATTATCATGATTTCTAATCCGAGTCCGCCAGTAGGTATAAGTACGGAGTTGTACCGCTCAGTGTGAGGGAGCCGGGGTGGCCGAATGGTAGAGCGTTGGACTTCCAATGCTCGGGTCGTGAGTTCGAACCCCGGCTGGGGCCAAATCTTGTGCTGGCTTTTTCATCGTTGCCCCGTCTTTGATATCACCCTTATGTGGTGGAAAAGGACGTTAAACTCCCAAACACCGACCCCACCCACCTCAGTGTGATCATAGTTCAAGTGAAGCTAATAATTAATGCATGCTGAGGGCGACCGACAGGCAGGAGCTATGTGGCACGTGCACCATTGAGGAGATCTCAAGAGGTTCAATTGGTACTTATGCCGGGGAGCCTGAAGGGCTGGGACTGATGCTTCACTGTTGATCTCAGTGTCAAGTTAGACGGGAGTCACATGATGTGTGTGTGTGTGTGTGTGTGTGTGTGTGTTTGTTCATGCATTATGAGCTGGGCAAATGAACGGCCGGTTCCGCTGTCAAAGCAGTTACGTTAGTTGTGACTGAAGCCGGTACCTGCTGAATTCATCACTGTCACAGTACTGAACGGCTGACCCGGCAGTAGTATCATGCATAGTTTGGAATTGCCGGGTGGCATATCGGTCCAGCCGTGACTAAGTAACTGAACAGAACTTAGAGCTGTTTTTTTGGTTTTTTTTTTGGGGGGGGGGGGGGGGGGGGGGGTGTTTGTGTTTGTTTTTTTGCTTCTTTTTTTTTTGGGGGGGGGGGGGGGGGGGGGCCGGGGGGGGGTGTTGTTTTGTGTTTGTTTTGTTTGGTTATTTCTTTGTTTTAGTCGGGGGGGGGGGGGCACGGTTTGTTGTTGTTGTTTTGTTTCTAGTTACTGAATCGACCGACAGAAAATAGATGGTTAGTTTGACACCAGCCGGCAGGCGTGTCAGCGTATTGTGTATCAGTACCGGCGCTGGTCACAGTTATAGTTAACTAACCTTCTCACATCGGGCCCGCTACAAGGCCTTCGTACATATAATTATCCTAATTCAGTCTTGCTCGATTCCTGTGCCCACCCTAGTGACGAAGATAGAATGAATAAAAATACTCCTACTTCGCCCGTTACCGACGGAATCAGTACGTGTACACTCGCGTGTATGTCCGGGCAGTCAGCCATAAGCCGAATCGCCGGGGAACTGAGGCTGCAAGTTTGAGGGATACTGTAAGTTTGAGGGATACTGTAAGTTTGAGGGATAGGATACTCAGGACACCAGTGAGTGGCAGGGAAGGCCGGGAGGGTACGCGGCATCGTGTCTACATCTTGAAGGCCTCTCTCTTCCAAGGACTTCCCATTGTTTATCCGGGAAGCTCACCCGAGCCTGGCTTCCAGTAATCTTGTTTAATTAGATTTTCCCGCCCGCCGTCAGGTGCCGCTTGGAGTTTGACCCCAGGTGACCTTAGCTCCACGTGTTGGACGTGCTCGTCTTCGTCTGCAGTTTATAGCATGCGCTCTATCGGCACAAAGCGGTTGCCGACGGTAGACTGACGGGATCTCTGGGGGTGCGATGTCTTGTTCCCAGCATGTCGCAAGCTTTCATTTATATCAGCCGTTTTGCACGTGTGCACAATAAAGGTCTGTGATAGACTGAACTTGAAGCAGCCGGATAGCTTTCGTCAGTGATATCCACTGACTGATGGCTTAGCTGCATATTGGTTCACTGACCGAATTCGTACCCGTATGGGAACGAAGCCGAGACACTTGAACCCACCTCCGTTGGGAATAACCTATGCACTGCGCGGCACAGGCAGTACAGCAAAAAGCGGCACGTGCTGGTTCGGCCGCTTTGTCCCAAGGCCATAATCAAGTTATTGGAACTGACGCCGTGGCCGGTTCAGTTTTGGCTAACCGCTTCGAGATGGTTTGTTTGCCGCCCTTGGAAAAGCCGGCCATAGGCGCGCCACCCTATCTCATTGGCGGTAATCTCCCCAGTGTCGTCTTTATTACTGAATACTGTTTGTGAAAAACAGCGAAAAACCACCATGTCAGTTTGAAGTTATTCGGCGCTGGTCAGTGTATGAGTTCATCCGGTACCGCTGACTATTCGCTGTCTCAGTGACGCCGGGTCTCAGTCTCCCTCTCTGTCTCGCTCCCTCAGTCTCTCCGTCTCTGTCTCTCTCGTGGTCTCCGAGTCCAACTAAGAGTGTGTGCATGTTCACTTAGTGTCGGTCACGTCAACAAATATTCATTACTCACGGTGGTTAATGATTAACTGTATTAATATATTAAGCCTGTCACTGAGTATTAAGTACATGTATATCAGTATCTGTCAATCATAGTTTAAAACATTCTCCACAAAGCACAACAACGACAACAACGCAGAACCGTGCAACAACAATCAATTTTTTTGTTGTTGTTCTGTTACAGGAGGCAAGGCATTTGGGGAGTACATGGCAAAATGGGAAAAGAGTTTAGACGACATTAACCAGGTGGGTGTGCTTTCGGCCGAACAGGCTGGCTCTGTCTCACTGTTCCTGCCTCAGTATTATCAGTTTGTGAGAGTTCTTGTGGTTTTAATAGTCTGAACTGGAAAAAGATTTGACTGAAAAAGATCATACGCACCCCTCCCTTCCTCCCCCCCCCCAATCCCCCTCCGTGCAAGGAAAAAATCATAAATTAATTATAGAAAAGAAAAAAAATCTGGAGCCATTTTTATAGCTTGTTGTAGGGGCTGTACTTCATGTGCTTTCTATAAAAAATTTGAAGAGTGGTCCTGCAACAATGGAAATACGTTAAAATCAAGTTCACAACATGCTTTTGCAGGAATTTTTGGATGATGAGCACTACAATGAGGATGAGGAATTGCCGCAGAAACTTCAAGAATACAAAAGTGAGTGACATTGATTGGTTGTATGACGAAGTAATTGAATCACAATGTGACAAGTCTACTGACATTTCTTTGTGAGTATATCTTGTGAAACTTTCAGACAAAAAGAAAAAAAGAAAAGAAGAATGTACGGAAAGATTTTGCAATGTTGATTTTAGTTTCATTGATCAGGTTACTTTCCATTACCATTATGCATATATCATTATATTTTTTAACATTCAGAAGAAATATTTACACTGCTTCCTTTTTTTATTGCAGAAAAATTCATTGAGTGTGACCAGGATTTGTCCGGGGACCTTAGTAAGTATGGAACAGGACAGGAAACAATTTGACAAAATTCTCATGTGCAGAAACCTACTTTACCTTTGTCTGTTTTTAGTACAAGTGAAGCTTCGTTGAAATGCGAACCTACCTACAAGAGCCAATACTATAGAGCCTTATTGTTTCTTAGTACCTGAGATGCAAAATTTTCCTCTGGAAAGGATAAAGTACCAGTTTCTCATTATATTGCCAGATGGACGCTGAATGTGAAAGAAGGACATAATGAAAGAACTTGAAAAGGAATATGCACACATTTATGTTCTAAAATACCAGTTAGTGTGTTGAATCAAAGTCGCCACCTAACAAGCTGTAAGGTTTTCTGATGAAAGAGCCGATGGTCCATTTTTGCTTGCAGACCGTTTCCTAACTTTACAGTATTAGAGAAATACGGTTTCTTTGTATGTGCATTGCTTCTTCCGTATAGGCATTGTTACGCAGTCATGATGTCAAGGTCGTTAGCGCACATGTGCCAAACATAAAACAGCCAGAATTGACGCTAGAGAGTTCAGTCACAGGTATGCAGTAAGCGCTCGAAACTATACATTCACTCAGCACCGCTGCCACCGTGTTGCGTGCCTACCTCTCACAGCTAGCATCAGCAAACTCACAATATAACTCAGCAGTCACTGGGTGCCTGATTTCAGTGAACCGTCTTTAATCACATGACCCCTTGACATCATTATTACGTAACGGGTACTTCTGTGAGAGTTTCTATACATAGATCACCCCAGTCAGTGGCTTTGCTTCAGAAGTTAGCCTTAGTGCACCACTACCGTGATGCGTATCTTTGGGGTGGTCTGTTATATCTTGCTATAAGTGACTGTTTTGCATTCAGAGGTGAAGTACATTCAGTGAAAAGGGCAGTCGGTGGTCTAGTGGTTAAGAGACTTGTCACCAATGCGAGAGGTCAGGGGTTCGAGTCCCACTTGGGGCTAAGACTTTTTCCTTCTCGTATGTGGCACCGTTCATTCTAGTCATGGTTTCCCCTCTCCTGTAATCCAGGATGTGTCTTCCCCGAACACTCATGGGTTAGCCCGGACTACGTTCATTCCAGCCAATCATTGGGGGTTCTCTCCGGGTACTCCAGCTTCCTCCCCCTCTGCTTTGGAAAATAATGTCCAGCCCACCAAATTTGAAAAATAAATGCAATTCTAACTTCTGAAATTTAAGTAGCTGAGCTGACCCTTCGCACCACGTGATTGTAATGTGTTCATGTCCAGTGTGTGAGAGAATGCGTGTGATTCACGTGAGCGTGCGTGTTGGGTTCAGTTCACGGCGCTTTGAGCCGATTCATGTAATTGTGTAAAGCGCCTATACAGTACTCATTATTATTATTATTATTAAGATTTCCCAAGTTTTGTTGTTTGCCTGACAAGTGTATTGAAACTAATTTGTTTGCAGATATAATGGATGTAAAGTACATGCTGGAGAAACTGGGACAACCCAAAACACACCTGGAACTGAAGAAAATGATCAAGGAGGTGGACTCGACCAACACAGAAGCCATCAACTACAAGGACTTCTGTCTCATGATGCTTGGTCCCGCGTCCAGCGTTTTGAAAATGTATGTTGCAAGCAGTCGATCACCATCTCTACTTTTTCATTGTGTAACTTTATGCAAAAAAAAAAAAAAGGTCAATATAAACAAACATCTAGAAGCAACAACAACAACAACCAAAAAAATAAATAAATAAACCACTTATCTTAGATGACACATTTCACAGTCAACGTTTTGGAGTTGTGCCTTCATCAGGACAAACAATAATAAATCAAAAATGGGACATAACTCTAACAAAGGACAACTCTAATTTTTTTTTTTTTAATGCATATACACACACACACACACAAAAACCACCGAAAACAAAAACAGGAATGGTGCTTCACTATATCACTATCAAGATCATGTACATCAAATTCATATACTGATTTTGGCTATAAAACAAGCTGCAATATTTTTTGAAAATTTAGACACCTGCAAATCTGAGACGTGTGTGTGTTCGGGGTGGGGGGGGGGGGAGTGGGGATTGTTTGGATCCAGTGTTCAAGGAGGTTGAGGGTGAAGGGTGGGAGAGGGAAACCTGAGGGGTATGGGGTGGGTAGGTGAGGGGTATCTTGTGATGCTTCTGGGTTCATAGAAGTAATTTACAGTGTATACATGAGGAGATGGAGGTAACATCCCCTGCAGGTACACGGAATGAATGTCATTTGCACGTTATAATCTCACACCGTTTTTGCAAAACTTAGTAAGTCATTGTACATGCTTAGATTTAGCTGTCACACTGCACTGCGCTGAACACACACCATACTTTTTTGTTGTTGTTCGTTTTTTGTTTGTTTTTTTGTTCGTTTTTTTTGTTGTTTTTTTTAAATTAAGTCCACCATTCTGTTGCAGGATATTGATGTTCGAAGCATTCGCCAAACCCAAAGAGAAGCCGACTGGCGTGCCGCCCAAACGCGACCTGGCCAGTCTGCCGTAAGAAACACAGAGTAGCCAGTTGAAGGGGGCCACCTGTCATCTGCCGTAAAACATTGCCAAGCTTCCAGAGCAGCAGTTGCAAAATGAAATAGTTCACTACATCAAGTTAACTGTCATTTGCTTTGTGTTATTCCTGTTAACAGCTAAAGTGTTGTTCCTCTTTACAGAAGAGATTATGTTAATGATAGTGAAGTCTTTTTGTTTGTGTGTGTGTTGGGGGGTGGAGGGGGGGGGGGTAAAAGTGTATTTTGGGCAAAAGCAATTTCCCTTTTATAGAGTATTTTCAATTCAATTCAATTTTGCCATAATCTGGAAAAGGGGGTAAAGCGCCAATCAAATCTGTGGTGCCTTGTCCCTTTTTCCTGACGATGGTGGGGTTTGTATACTGCATGTGAGCTTAGCCGCTCACGCGGTATGACTCCTGCTCCGACGATCATCTGCATCATATATACCACACTTAGCTGCCACAGCAAAATTCTGGGTACCATACTGGTAAACACCTGAAAAGACCTTCCGTGTATTTTTCTCTTGTTGAATTTTTATGTAAACAATCTTTTGTATTTCTGCTATCCTGAGGTTGAATTCTACACATGTGTCTGACGTATGCTACTGTTTCATCAGAATTGTCATATGCATATTGCCCTGAGCCGTACCCAAAGAGCTGCATTTTGTTTGTGTATCATATAGGTATGTTTTAACAATCAGTGAAATGGGGTGCAATTTATGTTTACTGATTCGGAGTGTATTCAAAACCAGAGGGGGCACCGGGATAGCTTAGCAGTAGAGTGCTGTGAGTCGTGAGTTCGAATCCTGGCTGGGGCCAAATATTGATGCCAGCCTTTTTCTCGTCACCCTGTCAACTGTATGTGGTGGGAAAGGACGTTAAACCCGTAGAACACCCACCCACCCAAACTTCCGAGACATCTACCAGTATCACGGAAATTTTCACAACTTGTGTCCAAGTTACTGAATTATTTGTTGATGTTTCAACCCCACAAAGTGTAAGGAATACAAATGCTGGTTTCTCGTGCGGAAAAAACCCCAACAAAAAACAGACTTCGTCATTACCAACCAAAAAATACAGCAGGGTTTCAGAGCTGTCTTCCAACTTGTTGCATAAGAATGTAATCCGAGTTCACAATATTTGAGGCAGCTGAAATATGTACTTGTTCTGAATGTTGCACTGAAAAAGAGTCAGTTTTATTGTGAATGTTCTTGTTCTTGAAATATGCGAAAGCAAATTTGATTCAGTATTACTCATGCAGTGATTTTTTTTCCCTTCATGTACATGTAGTCTGCCATCCTCATCCCTTCATCATAGCTTGAAAAATCTCTGCACATCGTCTTCCATTGAATTTTTAGGTATACAATAAAAGTTGATGTATACAGATCAAGAATGTGTTCCTACTAGTCCGTGTCATGTACTGTCTATATTGAATGAGTTTGTTTGCACAGACCAAAACCAAACCAAACTCTTCGAGTCAGCTCTCAAGCATTTATGCAACACGCACACACACATATCTGAGACAACTGCCACAATTCTGAAGAAACCATTTGTGAGATCTTTTATTTCCCCATCTGACAGGGCTCTGAGCTACACATCTCGGTAGCTATGTGTTATTGAACCATGTTAGCTATTCTGAAATATTAGACGTGTCCCAAGTCGAGAAATTACATGTAGTATTAATCCGTTTGTACTTACACTAGTATGTACCATTACTCCACAGCATATTTTGGTTTACACCCTCATGCGCACAAAATGTACACAATCTTTACTAGCGATGGTGACTTACCACTAAGTACACTTCACCTACCGGCCCCCGTAGTGTAGTGGTTAGCACTTCGGACCATGGACCGGTAGACCCGGGTTCGAGTCCCAGCCGAGACAAGCGGGATTTTTCCTACCTAGGTCGGCTCCTACCCAGAGCGGGTGTGCTATGGGCCCGATGGGGAGGCTGTTGCCACACAGCCGAGATTCACCCACTTCACGGGTGCGACTTTGGGGGTGCTTCCCTTAGTATGACACGTCGTATGATGTGGATGATTACACGGCCGGCACCGCAGGTGCCGTAGTTCCCGGGCCTGGTTAATGCCGGGATATTTATGACAGGAAGCGTGGAATGCGGCCCTGTCCCGCAGTCCCAAACCACATGGACCTCCATAGCATCATCTTACTATCATCCTCATCTCCATCATCATGCATAATAAAAATTGTCCCGGCTTCCGAGTCCTCCGTGGGTTCCACCCATGACCTGGGAGGAACACCACTGGAGCTGGCAAAGAGTTGGGACAGCAAAAAAAAAAAAGAAAAAAAAAAGTACACTTCACCTGAAATCTTTCACCACCAACACATGAAGAAAAATACCATGATGATTAACCGTCCAAAGTTGTAACTAGGCCAAAAGTCACCTTGACAAAATCCCCAATCAGAATACAAAGTAATCGGTATAATAAAACACCTCAACGCAAATGTTGCAAATGCCACATTTTCAAAACCAAGTGAACTGTTTCCAAACCAAACATGTACATCTGCAATAAAGCTCATCATTGCACATTCAAGTGAACGACTAAGCGCAGCACACAACCACTTGGCAAAAGCTGCATCGTCAGAGAAAAGCTTGACATGTTCAAACAAAAAGACAGAAGTAGTGCAAACCTGATCATTTCACACACACACACACACACACAATTATGCACACAAAAAACAACCAAATAATCTGCTGCCTCAAACTACTGTTTCACAACTTTTGATGGCTTTGGAAGCAAAATACAGAAAGAAGCATATCCCAAACAGTAAATCTGCAATCGTGCTGTCGTACTACATGTACTACACTCCTTTTGAAGGAAATAACAAACAAGCATAAGCCCAAAATACATACGTGCACAGAGTTTATACAAGTGAAATCTACACATTACGAAAGCAGCCATCCATGTCCATCCTTCAATGCAACCTGGCCCCTCTCATTTTATTTTCCACAGGTGTGGAATTTTCCACAAATTACCTGTTTTACTCCCTCCAAGAAAACAAATGAACAAAAAACAAAAGCACAACCACTTAAACACAAAGCTAAATCAGAGATGTGGATATACTGCACCACCGAGTTCATGACGATAAATATTTTTTCACTGAAAAAAGTCATGTACGACAAAGCTGATACACTGAAACCCTGTCTTCTGCTAAAGCATGTTGATTTATCTCCCATGGCAAGTCTACAACACAAAGAAAGAAAGAGCAATGAGCGATATACTCCCTTCTGGAAAAACTGCACATGCTCACCAGTGTGCACTTACATAATGCGAAGAAATCACAAAACGGTATATTCAACAGCAAAATATGAACATCACTCTGAACATGATGAAGAGGAAAACAAACCAAAACCCAAAACAAATCACTGTTCAAACAAATCTACCATGCTAAATATGCCTGGGTGTTTACGCTATCTTTGATTCTCTCTAGCACTAATTCCAGTACACACATCAACCACACTGCCTGCAACAGAAATGACTACATGTACATGCAGTCATACACACTGAATTAAATACCGCATCAATAAACACGAAAACCTTGTGCAAGAAACATGTACAGATGCGTAACATGATGTATCACATTTTGCAGCAAATGGAATCAATATTGTCTGCATCTTCCCAACATAATTTATGCACCTGTCCATGTGCAAGCCGACTGCCTGGTTCACTGCACACACACAGTGCAAACTTGTTTCAACTGTCAGCTGTATGTTGTCTTACTAAATCATCAAAGGAGGTAGGGGGGGGGGGGGTGCAGTAGGACATGGTATTTATGAGAGCAGCCATGTTGTGTTGTCATAAGTAGTTTACTATGAAGTCAAAAGTTGTGGCTTCTGGTGGTGGAAGTGTTTATTCAATTTTGTATCACACACATACATACAAAACACACACACACACACACACATGCACACACACACACACACACACACACACACACACACACACACACACACACACACACACACACACACAGTTTGGTTTCAGCTGTCTGGCCATTTGAAACTTACACAGAGAAACCAGTACTGGTCCTAAGTATGCATTACACTGAAGCACAAACTGTCTTGAAAAAGGTTTGCTTGTCTTTCTGACAAAACATCAATGAACATGAATTTCACCAAACCATACTGGAGACACTGTACATTTCACAGATTTTCAAAGTTCTTTGGCACATACGTACAGGCAAAGACAATGTACAAAGTTTGTAATGCACAAAACACATACGTCCAGAGATATAACTTATGTTTATAATGTATAAACTCCCATCCCGTCATAGTGCATGACATCTCAACAAGTTTGTCCTTTTACAAACCACGTGGATTTGGAAGGGTGCTATCAAAAACAGGGCAATGAAAGAAAAAAGCCAGCTCAAATACTTGGTTTCAATATGGGTATCAAACTTACAGCCTGCTCAATGACAATCCAATGTTCTACTAGTTCAGATATCTTGTCTGGCCACTGGCTGGTGAGCAGTTCCAAGACATAACACATGAAAACAACAGAACTGTCACACTTATGAGCCATCAACAGTCACAAAACCAAAGACATATATCAACAGACTGCAGGAAAAGTTGCACACTTTCGTAATAACAGGAACAAAATGCACACAAGACACTAACATTACATCACTGAGCTTTATGGACAAGCAAAATGCAACAAGAAAGCGACAAATTTTCATCACAAGAACAATTACCGATGTGAGCGGTTTATCACTGTTTTTTTTTTTTCTCTGGACAGCAAAAGCAATGAATAAGATTCGAAACTATCACTGTGAACAATGGACGAGATGGGACAGCTCCCTGATGTTTCCCAAGGAATCAACTTCAACTTTGCTTTTTTTTACAACTATTACAGTCACCTTCTGTCCGCTTCTAGATTGGAAAAACAACAACTACATGTAGACATCATTTCCAGAGTGGATGATGTTATACCTAGTTACATTCAAATATAAACAGTGGAGTATAAAGTACATGTATTATGGTAAACTGTGTGGACAATACAGGGCTTCCTATCCAAAGCCCGATTCATTTTTTAAATGTCCGATTAGTTTCTTAGGAAGGTGGTCAGGTCTGTCATTTCTGCATCACAGTGGCCAGTATTCAGGACAAATGTCAAACACTTTACAATCCGCCAGGACATTTATCCTGTTACAGTTCTCACCGATCATGAATCAAGCTTTGTCAGGATTATTGCACTGTAGAGCAATAGGCGATTTCTACAACGTACATTCAACAACTCACAAAAGATTGCATCAGCTAGAAACAGGAATGCACCGGAAACATGTTCTAGGAGGCAAGACGGCCATCAGATTTTAAGAGGGGTGGGGGGTGGGGGTGGGGGGCGGGGCCGGGGTTGGGGGTGGGTGGGGCGTGAGGCCTTTGCTGACTAACAGCTTGTTTAATCACTGTTCTTTCCAGAGATATTAACTGTATGACATGCATGTTTACTCACTGAAAACAAACCAAACGTTCCAACATAAGCATGAATCTTAGCGTTATTTGCTTGAGTGGTGTACAGACGACGGAAGACTGGAGGACAGACTGATGATGACTGATTTGCCAAGTCTGGCATTAAGGAATCAATATCACAGCTGTATCAATGTAGACTGTTAACGACAAAACTGTGTCCGTCTACCAGTCAGAATCATCTTGTTCGTCAACCTCCCGCAGAGTCTGGGTCTTTTCATCGTACAGGTTTTTAGCGTACTTGATCTCCTGCGCGACCTGTTGAACAAGACAGAAAAATAATCATGTAGTGACTGGCTAAACTTAGAAGTGCGAGATGATCAAACCACTGTCAGAACACAGTGACTTGTACAGTAACAATAAAACTACTACTACATGCACTACTACTTCTTCTGACCATGCAGGTGTTTTGCCCATCTGCTTGAACTGAACGCAACGTGCATACTCACGTGAATCAAGCGCATTCGTTCACATCAAAGTGGCCATCAACACATTAAAATCACACAAGGCGAAAGGATCACTTCAGCTATTCGTGTTTCTGAATTTAGAACTGTATTTACTTTGAACAGTTAGTTTTTTAATTTAATTTTTTTTAAAACAGCCTGTAGACAAGATTATCTTTGGACCACACTCCACTTCAATACAGCTAACAGTAATGCAGTCCACGTCATCTTCACTGACATCAAACACGTCAACATGGACCGTGATGGACATTGTACCTCATGACTGTGTGCAACAGTCCGTAGTTTTGCAGTGTTTTACTGATATCCTGGGACTGGGATCTTACCTTCACCGCCATATAATGGCGGTCACATCGGACCTGTGGTTTCTTCAGACTCGTTCCTCCTCCGTTGCTGCCCGTCTTCATCGTCAGTTCAATGTAGTAACGGCCATCTGAACAGTCAATCAATCAATCGATCAATTTAAGGTGTGTCGATGTCATGATTCTGGTACACGGTGACGTAATTTGGCATGTCGCCATCCCTTGTCACTGCTGTACTTTGGTCAATGGTCTCATTCTCTTCTATCGATGGCTTTGGATCCTCTAAATGAACTGAAGATGGTCTCTACTGTCACTGGTTATTCTAAATGCTAGTCCACTGAGCGGAATGTTGTAAAATGCCAACACACAGTGGTAATGTTTGCTTTAGATAGCAAGACAACTACAATCTTTCAGTTTATGACTGTTATCCAGAGTAAAATCATCTTGCAGTGTGTTAGCGTAACTTATACTGATTGCTGCGTTTAGTCAGCTTTGCGTCAGGATGTTCACGGTGGCGCAGAGTGTAGTACAAAGGAACGGAAACCTAAAACGATAGCTATTTCTATACCTCACCTTTCTCAACACTTTTACAGTTAGCGAGCTGGTGCAGTGAGATGCGCAGCACAATGTGGTCTGTGTCAGTCGTCAGCTGGTTCAGGAACATAACCTGACGACTGCTGATCAGTGCGTGCAGACTGTCCTCATGGCTTGAGTCACTCCGCAGCTGTTCCATCACCACCAGGCTACAATGGACAAAAAACACAAAGGATTAAAAAAAAAAAGGCTCCAATTAACTGAGCATCATTCTTTGCGTGAACATATTCCTAGCATAGTTTCTGTCTGCTACCTGCAAATACATCTGATGCACAACAGTGGACATTTTGCATAAACTTGTCTATATTAATTGTCCCTAGACACAGCAAAAAAACTGGGAGAACCAATACAATGACCACATTGAAAAAACAAAAACAAGAACCAAAAAACTATTTAAAAAACCCAACAAAATACACTGCCACCTTCAGAAGCCACACACACACACACACACACACACACACACACACACACACACACACACACCCACCACCACCGCTACCACCAAACCACCACCACCACCACCACCACCACTACCACCAAACACACATACACACACAAACCACAGCCTAGGATCACAAACACCACACACGCACACAAAGTCAAAAAGCCCACTCACAACTCTGAGTAGTCCTGCTGGTTGAGGTCGTACAACAGATGCTGGGCGGCCGCTTGCGAGTCCGAGTACAGGGGCAGCAACCCTCCAGGACCGTGGCAGCAGCGCGGGAGACGCCTGCGGGGCGGGGCTTTGTGGGAGGAGCCTCTGCTGGTGTCCCTGAGGGCGTTGGCGACCCCAGAGGTCAAGTCCAGCACGCCTGACACTGGCTTGGTGACAGTGCCCAGCACCCCTTTCCCCACGCCCTTAATGAGGCCCTGAGAAGTGAAACCACACTGATGCTGCATTACATGCTAAATCATCATCATCATGGTGGAATCTGGTCATAACTCCGTTTTGAGAACAGCACTGAAGAAGTGTACTGAGCGTTTCATTTTGCGCCATTTCCAAATCCAGCAATGCTAAAAATTCTATGATCACATCAAATTAGTGCTGCTCTTGCCAGGACAACTGTGCCGTCACAATCTCACCCCCCCCCCCCTTCCTCCATATACATACATATCCCCATTTCATCTCTCATAGGGGAGCCGGGATAGCCAAATGGTAGAGTGTTTGACTTTCAGTGCTCAGGTCATGAGTTTGAATCCCAGCCGAGTCCAAATATTTGTGCTGGCCTTGTTCTCGTTGCCCCGTCTTTAATATCACCTATACCTGGTGGAAAAGAATGTTAAACTCCCAAACCCCTACCCACCCCCCTCATCTCTCATAGCAAACACAAAGTGTTGATGATTTTTCAGCCATATCTCTGGTATTCTACTGCCACAAATGTGTGTCGAACACCCCCTGTGAAGTCTGAAAACAACCATGCATATAAGCAATAATGCATACTTCTCATAAACAATTAAAACCACAACAACTGTGACAATCCACCATCCTAACGACCTCCGGCAGGAAGGTTTACTGCTAAAAGGCTCAACCAGTCCCTCACCTCTATACCCTCATCACGAGTGCCCTTGTATGCCTGTTGTACGATGGAGGTCACCCCACCAAACAGACCATAGCCAAAACCCTTGATGCCCGCCACCAGATGGTCGGAGGACCGTCCTGTCTGCACACTGCGTAGCTCCTCCCGCGTGCGGTTGTGACTGTCGTCCATAGACAGAGTGCCCAAGCCGTCTGATACAGAGCTGGCAAACTGGTACGAGGAAACAAAGACAGAATTACTTGAAGAATGCACTAGTACTACCCAAGTTTCCATTTTCTGTTGAGGAATGGCAGTTGGAAAGAGTAAATGATGGAAGACACAGGCATTTATCAAGAATGCAAAGCCAGACCTACTGAGAGAATGGTGGCCAAAAGAATGGCAATGCGTCAACAGTGCTCTGAATACAAAGAGCTGCTGAGTGACGGACAGTTCGATGTATTTACAGATGGACAGGTGGACGCAAAAACTGCCACACACACAAAATCAACACACAAACACCAAACACACATTTTGATAAACAACTCCATGATACTGTACAACCTCCAAGACTTTCTGCCAGTGCACAGTAGATGTAATTCTTTGATCATTCCCTGTGTCAGTATTTCCTAAGAAAACAAGGCATCAAATCCATACATAGTTCTCTTCACACACGTACCTTGGCGGTGGTGTTAGAGACGCCGTGAGTGACGTTCTTCAGCAGGCCCCCTACGTTGCCATCATTGATGAGGCCGGAGATGCCCTCCGTGACGTCGTTGAACAGACCAAGTGGGTTGCCCAGGAAGTCCACAGAGCCCAGAATCTTGGCAGCCTGACTTTTCAGTTCCTGCAAATTATCGTGGTTCATAATCATCATTACACCACTGCAGTTAGGTTTCCAACCAATCCATGGAAAGAGCCCCAAGACACACAGTAAGAAAATTTGCCCAAGTTCAGCTTCAACACAGGACACTTCAAGAACAAATTTCAAGAAAGTTTTGCCCAAGCGCCGCTTGTCCAGTTACATGCTCCACTTGATACAGCTCCACTTAGGAAGAACATCCTGACGAAACACCTTTTAAAATGTCTCCTAGTTAATCTTTATAACCAGTTACATGTGGGAAAAAAAGTCTCTCTGATACATATAATCATTGTCTACCTGTGTATAGTGCTGCATCATGTCGTTCAGCAGAAACTCACTGGTCTCAAATGGATGGTGTCTGGTGTACGGATCTGGAAAGAATTAAAAAAAAAATGACCCCCCTCATAAGTCGTTACTCATTTCCAGATACGGGTAAATTTAAAAAAAAAAAAAAAAAATCAGATTAAATGCTGGGAGGTCAGATTGTGACTGTCTTTGAAACAAGAGTGTTATGTTAAAGTAATGCTGACGACAACAGTGAGTCAACAAAAAAGAAAAAAAAAATTACCCAGGTCAACCTTCGCCTCCTCGAAGGCTATCAGCGGTATGGATAGGGCATGCTTGATGACCTTGAGGTCAGGAGGCAACTTGCTGGAGGTCACCATGCTCAGGGTAATGCGACTGGTCGCCAGTTTCAGTGTCCCAAAGTAGTAGCGAGTTGACTGGATCGATGTCACAGCTGACAGGGCCCTGAGGGAGAAAAGCAACTCATCAGCAAAAACGGAAGAAAAATCGGTAGGCACTGTCAACTGACAGAAAGCCACCACTCTCCCCCCTCTAAGTGCGAACTGCCCAAAGATGGACACAAAAACACAGACCCCCCCAGACTCCTGTCTGTTGGTTGGGGGGCTCTAATATTAGTAAATAATGACAACACAAATCACTGTGCTCGTAAATACCTGCTTACTGCCACTAGGTGAGCACAGTATCTACGGAATTAATCATAAAACCTCAAATTTACAAAAAAAACCATGAGGTAAACAAAATGTCCATGGTTTGGAGGGGAGGGGGACATAACTGAAAACACGTATATTCAACACAATTTCACATCTACCGGTGAGCGACACATGCAAGAATTTGTTGATAGCATCCACTGACTTAATCATAAAATTTCCACATTAAGAAAAAACATGAACTAAAAGACATATTCAACACAATTTCCTTACAATTTCATTTTCATATCTACCTGTGAGTGACACATTCAAGAATCTGTGGATAGCATCTACCAATTTAATTTTTTTTTAAAATAAAAAAAATCCACATTATGAAAAAAACATGAACTAAAAAGACATATTCAACATAATTTCCTTACAATTTCTTCATTGTATCTACCTGTGAGTGTCATAGGCATCCTCGACACGCTGAAGGTCAGACGTGTCCTTCCTGAAGCCAGCAAACTGCAGCAGTTTCCACAGTAACCTCTCCTCCAAATGGACGGTCAAGCGTTTGGTGCTGACATACAGATGCTGTGCCGGTGAAGGGGGGAAAGGTCATGTTAATTCAGAGCTGAACTGAACGGAAATACATATCATTAACTTGTATCTTCCTTGTTTCAATTTGTTGTATTTATCTTACTGTCCCATTACCGTGGTATGGGAAATTCGGACTGCTCCCCCTGGGAGAAGTATGGTGCAGCACCACCCAATCTGGGGTCCCCCCCCCCCCCCCAAAGAAATGATGTTTGTTTATTTTCCATTTTGCAGTCCCTCACGATTTAATGTGCACACTTGATATCTGTGAGGGCATATGTACACAAAGGAGATACCATAAATAATAATAATAATAATAGTAAGCTCATTAATATAGGCGCTTTATCCCATATATTTGGCTCAAAGCGCTTATTAGGGAAGATACCATAAACAAATCTGCACACAAATTTGATTCAGTCTGGTACGGAAAAATCCCACCAAATTCCCTGCCCACAAGGGGTTCCAACCTGCACCTCAGGATCCAAGGCGGACGCCTCAACCACTATGCCAAATCCCTTTGCCAAGCATTACAAAACAAAACAGAACAGGACAGCCGATACACCACCTTAAAGATCTCTGCATTCCACTTGGCGCTAGGCACCTTGTAGGCGGTAATGTGCAGGGCGGGTGTGCTGTCGTGAAATTCCTTCTTGGGTGGAGGGGTGACGTACAGCATCACCTTGCGCACCGCACCGAACAGCTGGTTGTCCACCTGCAACCACATGTGATATGTCTCAATGGATTGTCTCCTGACTGACATCTCCTTTTCAAATTCAGGCCATGTTTAATGTAATCTGGTTCTTGGGGGTGCATTTAATTGAAACACAACAAACATGATTTTTGTGAAGAAAATCTTTATTTTTATTTTTTATTTTTTTTATTCTTGTTATTCTTGGTAGCTTACTCACGAACACACATACATACATGTACATACATGTATACAAACATATAAACAAAATAAACATACGTACATACAAATCTTTACCTTTGCAGCGTGTACCCTGCCTGTGCCATTAAGTATTCACATTCAACCTGAGAGTGTCGTGTGGTGAGGGGAATTTGCAAATAATTTGCAAATAATACCAAATGTAAACTGCCACATTACACACAAAGCCTGATTTACTACTCTCCCTACACGAAACGTACCTGAACCTCGGCCACACTGGCATCAAATGTGAGTGTAGTTGGACGTGAGCTGATGTCCACCTGGATGTTACGGAGAGTGATGTACACCAGTTCTTCAGGTAAGCTGTTCACAAGTGACACTCCGATGCCATCACGTAGAGACAGGGAAATCTGGACACAGGACATGGTAAATGATGCTTGTGTGTGCAACCAGACAGTGCATTTCATGTGCTCTGATGTGGTCACCCTATGTGCATGTTTATATGGCATTACTTACGAAGACACAAAACAACCTCTCAAGGAAAAGTCTGTAGGATTAAAACATAAACATGAACACACAAACACACACACTCTCTCTCTCTTTTCATGCCTTGTTCACATGCAACACTGTGAACAGCTTGTCAATGAAGATGTGTTGCGAGCTAACTCATGTCATAAACTCGTTTAGCTTATGGTTGATTTCTTTTCCACCAATACTGACATCCAGCTTACCTCAAGGTTGCGTGGGCTTGCTTGCTCTGCCGCCTGTTGCTCACTGTCAGGCCCTGAGGTTACCTCATCATACACCTCCCACTCCTCCATACCTCTATCTCGCATCGGGCGCCGCACAATTTGCTGCACGCACACAAAGACACACAAAGACACACACATGCACATGCGCGCGCACGCACACACACACACACACACACACACACACACACACACACACACACACACACACACACACACATGAAACAAAACACATAATACTGGAATCTACAGTTGTCTTCTACTCCAGAATACTATCACACACCCACACCAGGTTATCATGCTAACAGTAAACACCATTATTAAAACACATTCACAGGTCATGTTTCCACTTTAAACACACACGTATACCCATTTGGTCAAAGAAATAAAAATCCTAAGCACAAGCTAATTTCTAATATAACTTTACCTGACATGTAAACTATGAAAAAAATTAAATAAAAAAAGATGCATAAACCTTTCAAAATTGAAATAAGTACTGAAGAAATAAAAAGAAGTAGACGCAGTGCTCTCCACAACCATTTACAACTGCATGTGCTTTACATTTCAAAATGAATCAAGGCTGGTTTCAATCAGCAGAGAAAGATACAGGTAGTCAAACAGAAAAGAGAAATCAAGTAATGTACATGCATGACCGAGATATGCTGGCATATCTTGGCCATGCTGAGATGAAATATGGACAGGGAAAGAGTAAAACTTTCACGAATAACTAGCAACACACAAAAACCACATGACCAGCTGACGTCCTGTGTCACCCAAGAGAAATGTGGTACCACATGTAGTAAGCAGTATTTGCCACTGCACAGCAAGCTGGACTACGAAAGACACTGCTGGCACTCCAACTGAAGTAATTCTTCCACAGGCATTCACTCACTCATTAAACATATGACATGGATCAGCTGCAATGACTGTGATCCTGCTACATATGCATACATCTGATGCAGAAAAAGAAAATGCTTGTGATACAGGAAAAAGGCGAAGGAAGAAAAGAATGTGAATATAATCTCAGGGACACGATCACTGCATATGTGCAAGGAGTCGTCATTTCTATGCTGCATTCGCTCTGTTTTCTACTCTTGAATTTTAAAAGCTACTCTTAATAAACTGCTGAAGCTGTTAGTTTAAGCCAAGGTCACTGAACACTGTCTGGTTTCAGTCCTCTCCTGTGTCGCTGTACATACGGAAGCATTTGACCTTTATTCTGGCGGTTTGACACACCACTGGCCCTGGTTTCAGGCAACATTTTTGCCTATGTTTCAGGTATGGCTGCCACCAAAAAATATTTCCTGCTGTTTCTGAGTAGTTTTTGTTGAAAGCTCTACCAAATTATGACTTTAAAAAAGCACAAGCAAACACAGTAGTGTTAGGTTTGCTGTTAGCAAAGCTGGCAATGTCGAGTACATCATTTGCACAGAAGCACTGAACTGCGAATACATTCATCAAGAACAATTTAGTAAAGCCGTCTTAAATTTGCTGTAAGCAATGCTTGCAATGTCAGGTGTATTTCGTTTGCAAAGAAGCACTGAACTGTGAACGCACTTATTAAAAACAATTTAGTAAAGCTATTTTTACTAAGCGACAAGTTTTTTTTTTTGTTTTTTTTTTTGGGGGGGGGGGGGAGTCTACAGCAGATTCAATGAAGCAAAATTACTCCACATCAGCTGAAAAGCAGTGCTAACTGAAAGTACTATCCCACAAATAGTAGCTCAAAGGTAAACTCTGCAAAGTTTGAAATCTGCTGCAAGTACTTAAGCTTAGAAACACATTCACAATAATTTGAAAAAAAAATTAAAAAAAATTGAGTAGATATTCTTGTGAATTAATGAGGCATTTATAAAACGTAATCCTCCCAAATACCAAAACCAAAACAAGAGCAATACCAACTGGCAGTCACCGCTTTGGTTGAGCAAAACAGAATTTCAACGATTTGAAAGGGGGGTGGGTGGGTGTATGGGTGGTATCAAAGACGGGGCAACGAGCAAAAGGCCAGCACAAATATTTGGCCCCAGCCGGGATTCGAACTCACGACCCGAGCATTGAGAGTCCAACGCTTTACCATTCGGCTATCCCAACTCCCCATTTGAAAGATTGTAGCTGACAGATGACAAATGAAATACTAACAACGACCTCTAAAAATTTCTAAACAACCACCCATTTACCTCTGAGCTACCAAAGAACTGCCTCCCACCAGCTGTAACAGCCTATAGCCATGCTAAAACCAAAAAGGATCTGTACAGAACGATTTTTCTGATTAGTCAAGGAAGGAAATGAACACCCAGCAAAAAAAAAAAAGGGAGCACCCTCAATGTCTCTCCTTGCCTTGTCTGACCCACAAATTCCAAAACAAGCAGTCTTCCGACCACCCATGACTCCCTGCACATACTGGCGACCAGCACGCCGAGGCGAGCGCTGAAATGCGTTGAAGAGAAAGAATGCATGATGGAGACATGCTGGAAACATGCAACAAGGTCTCTTATCTTAAACTAAAACAGACATGCACAAGGACCAAATATGCACATGACAGAGGAACAAATAGCTTCAAAGAGAGCCTTAAAAAAAAAAAAAAAAAAAACACCCCGATGAAATTGTCAGTGAACTAAATTTCAGACGTCCGACATAACATGATCGCTACCGTACTATGAGATGTGATTAGTTGGACCGAAGAGCTCCAATTTTACATGATGAAACAGCTTGGTACTTTTCACACAATTCTACAGAGGCACTCTTGACTAACCTTCTGAACCCATAACATGGAATACTCTGCCACCTTGAGATACTCCTTAAGCCATGTCTGAAAAAGCGGGAAACTCAAGACTGCATACCCCACCACAGAAAATATGTAACATGACCGCATACCCATCCACTGATTATAAGTTTTTAAAAAAAAAAAAAAAAAAAAAAAAGGCTGCAGAAAATCTTTGGCTGACCCCCATGCATGCTGACTTTGTGAAATGAAAAAGAAAGCTTTCTTCGATGACAACTTCTTGTTTGTGCAAATTCGTTTATCGACACTTGAGGTTAAAAAAGGAACAGGTATAAAATACACCAAAGCCTAGATTCAGGAGAACTTCATGCAAAACAAGCTGTGCCAAAAAAAATTAAAAAGAGTGTAAACATTTTAATAATGCAATCAAGCAAATATAAATTAGAAACTGCTTGAATGCAAATAAGAATTACAAAAAAAAAAAAAAAAAAAAAACACCAACAAAAAACTGAAGGAAACTAACATTAATACACAACATAATATAGAGAAAAAAGAATGATTAAAAAATACACAGTTCGAACACTGTTTGCCTGGTAAGACTGTCCGAAAATACACTTACCCTGTGCTGAATGTCGACCATCTCCAGGACTCGTATGGGCCCATCCATGGTGACCCTAACAGAGATGCAGCCAGACCCAGGACGGAGTTTCTGGCGTGAGACCATCATGTGTAGGGGTACCGGGCAGTTCTCATGGGCATCCACCTCGCTCCCCTGACTGGACCGCACATACGGACCGGGACCAAGCACAGCAATAGCGCCTGTAAGAGAAAAGAAAGGCAAAGGTAGATTAGTTAGTTATTTAGGGCTTAACACCGTGCAGGCAACAAAGACTATTCGCGGCTATTCTACTTTAGTCAATATTATACAGTAGAACCTCTTTTGGGCGGCCACCCCTTTGAGAGACCACCTGCCTGTGCAGACCAATGTTACCATGATACTGGGTTGCACTTCTTCACTGTCTGAAGCTTCTTTTGGGTGGCCACCTCTCTTTTAAGACCACTCTTATCTGGCCAGAGGAGTGGTCGCCCAAAAGAAGTTGTACTGTACTTCTGAAACTTAACTGACTAATGCCAACAAGAACAACAAGATTCAAGATTTTATTTTCCTTTTTCCCCTTTTGGGGTATGGAGAATACAACCAAAAAAACAACAAAAAACCAACAAACCAACCATCCACGATCACGTATAGACACACACACACACACACACACACACACACACACACACACACACACACACACACACACACACACGCTAACTACAAAATGTGCAAAGTTTGAACCCTCTGGCAATCTAATGAACAACAGCTTTTACACACACACACACACACACACACACACACACACGCTAACTACAAAATGTGCAAAGTTTGAAACCTCTGGCAATCTAATGAACAACAGCTTTTACACACACACACACACACACACACACACACACACACACACACACGCACACACACACACACGCTAACTACAAAATGTGCAAAGTTTGAACCCTCTGGCAATCTAATGAACAACAGCTTTTACACACACACACACACACACACACACACACACACACACACACACACACACACACACACACGCACACACACACACACGCTAACTACAAAATGTGCAAAGTTTGAACCCTCTGGCAATCTAATGAACAACAGCTTTTACACACACACACACACACACACACACACACACACACACACACACACACACACACACACACGCACACACACACACACGCTAACTACAAAATGTGCAAAGTTTGAAACCTCTGGCAATCTGATGAACAACAGCTTTTACACACACACACACACACACACACACACACACACACACACACACACGCACACACACACACACGCTAACTACAAAATGTGCAAATTTTGAACCCTCTGGCAATCTAATGAACAACAGCTTTTACACACACACACACACACACACACACACACACACACACACACACACACACACACACACACACACGCACACACGCACACACGCTAACTACAAAATGTGCAAAGTTTGAACCCTCTGGCAATCTAATGAACAACAGCTTTTACACACACACACACACACACACACACACACACACACACACACACACGCACACACACACACACGCTAACTACAAAATGTGCAAAGTTTGAAACCTCTGGCAATCTAATGAACAACAGCTTTTACACACACACACACACACACACACCACACACACACACGCACACACACACACGCGCTAACTACAAAATGTGCAAAGTTTGAAACCTCTGGCAATCTAATGAACAACAGCTTTTACACACACACACACACACACACACACACACACACACACACACACACACACACACACACACGCACACACACACACGCTAACTACAAAATGTGCAAAGTTTGAACCCTCTGGCAATCTAATGAACAACAGCTTTTACACACACACACACACACACACACACACACACACACACACCACACACACACACACGCACACACACACACACGCTAACTACAAAATGTGCAAAGTTTGAAACCTCTGGCAATCTAATGAACAACAGCTTTTACACACACCACACACACACACACACACACACACACACACACACACACACACACACGCACACACACACACACGCTAACTACAAAATGTGCCAAAGTTTGAACCCTCTGGCAATCTAATGAACAACAGCTTTTTACACACACACACACACACACACACACACACACACACACACACACACACACACACACGCACACACACACACACGCTAACTACAAAATGTGCAAAGTTTGAACCCTCTGGCAATCTAATGAACAACAGCTTTTACACACACACACACACACACACACACACACACACACACACACACACACACACACACACACACGCTAACTACAAAATGTGCAAAGTTTGAACCCTCTGGCAATCTGATGAACAACAGCTTTCACACACACACACACACACACACACACACACACACACACACACACACACACACACACACACACACACACACAAACTAACTAACTAACTACAACATGTGCAAAGTTTTAGTGATAGAGAGGACAGACAGACAGCCAAAACGGCATGCAACAGACTAGAACATGGTCAAGTTCTTACCATCCTGCAGTCCTTCAGTGCCGTTCACCGTCTGTACACACATGGTGCCCGCGTGACAGCACAGCATTCCGTCCTGAAGCACACAAACAAGTCACTCTCTTACTTCCAACACACTGGTACCCAAATACACAATTTAAACGTTCTAGATCCAATCTCTTTTTCTTTCACTTTATCAGTTACTCTTCTCTATTTCATTTTCATACCATCGCCTTGCACACAGACTTGAGCAGTTGTCGACTGGCAGGAGCTGCAAGGCTTACAGCAAAATGTTGCGTGGGTGACACACTCAAATTTTGAAAAGACTGAAACTCAAGCCTGCATGCAGGGGCACTAGGTTCCACAATGGTGCAACACCCAGCCTAACATAAATTTCAGCAAGTTTAACTCTTTGACATCGCGAGCTTGGCCAGTGACCTACTTCCCTGCTGACACGCATGCAGCTGCCGGCTGTTTAGGGCGACGCGAATCGGTTCGCGGCTCGGAGCCTACGGCTGTTGAGAGTGACGCGAGCCGGCTCGCGTCCCGATGCGTAGAGGTTAAAAGCATTTGTTGGCCATTCCTAGCATCTTAACGGCAAACTATGAATGACACTTACATCTGGGCTGCTACTAATTGTACTACCTGATCCATGATCTGCTAAAAACAAAAATAAAATGGAACTTCAGTTAGGGCAGGTTTAAAAAACAACAACCGCTATCAGTCACCCAGACTGAAGAGTATCACCCATGATGTTGTTTTTGTTCTTGTTTGTTTTGTGGGGATTATCTTTAACCATTGTAAGCTTCTAGCACAATAACTATCAGTCTTTATCTCCAGATATAAAGTCCTCGGAATGTTGCTGCCTGTGTAACAGGGTACTTGATAACGGTCATACACACAACCCTCTCACCCAAGAGGATAAGCTTGGTGGGAGTGTACAGCACAGGAGTATCACAACCATCACCATCAATAACATTAACAACCATAACAACAGTAACACTTCCATAGCTTTACCTCTGTAAAGTGCCAGGTCTGTGTGGACCGTCTGCGTTCATCAGGCTTCTTCAGCACGAGGGGCATGGGTTTTCCAGGCCGTGGAGCGATGTCGGAGATATCCAGGACAGGGCCTTGCGGTCCTGACGGTCTCGGCTTGCCTGGTTCACGCGGAGACATGGAGCCCTCGTGTTCCAGCATCCCACTCCCTGTCATACGCCACATCTGGCTGCGCTTACCCTTCTCCTAATAATAATAATAACTGCATTACTACTGGTACTACTACTTCTACTGATCACATTAAAATAGGCACTTCATCTCAAATATCTGGCTCAAAGCACCGCAAGCTAAATCCAACACGCACACTCATGTGAATCACACACATTCTCTCAAACACTAGACATGAACACATTACATGTACAATCACATGGTGCGAAGGGCCAGCTCAGCAATTCAACTTTCGGAATTTAGAATTTTAGAACATTTCCAAAGCAGAAAGAAAGCAAACATCACAATTCTTCCATGGTCTTGTTTCAGGCATGCATTTCTAGCTTCGCAACGCAATGACACATAGGATCACCAGCCACAACAACAGGTCAACTGGGCTAATGCTAAAACATTTCACAAGTGTTCCAATTCAATTCTATACTGCCTATTTGTAGGATTAGAGTGACTCAATATTTTCACAGCACCCACCAAGCAAAATGACCAGACAGACTCTTCCATTCTAACCTTGCGCTTGAAGACAATGTTGTTGCCATGGACACAGTCTAGAACCAACTCCTTATCCGGACCGGACCAGTCCCTGTACGGAAATGAAAGACAAAATTCTTCAATCTCAACATTCTCTGTCTCACTGTCAACATTCATCTGCACTTTGTACTTTTGTATGCATTTTTTTTTTTTTTTTTAAATATGCATACATGTATAGTGTGAAAAGTTGTTTCCAATTTGTTGCGTGTTTTCAATGTCTTTTGTAAAGTGCTTTGAGCCTGAATGGCACTATTTAAGCATTATTATTATTATTATCATCTCTACTGACACATGGTTGGGTAACTGCTGTCTGTAAATATCTCACCATGTCAATCAACCCTGATGGGGATTTGAACTCAGGACCATACATCAAGGCTCAATGCCACTGCGCCAACCCATCTTCTAATCCCTGCATACAGAGCTACAGACAATACAACCAAACGTGCACACTGACATGTCAGAAGTTGGCGTGGCGACCAGGTAGATGAAGTTCTCGTACTGGAGTTGCGGCCCCTCCTCCAGGCGGTCGAGACTGTAGGAGGCGCTTGTTCCCCCTGGGATCTGCAGTTGAAGCCGTAAAGGGGGCAGGGTCGGCTCGTCCCACGCATATGGGGCTGCAAAATAAGAGTTTCAGAACGTTGCTACCACAATATATTGTGATACTCTGCTTGCAGTGAGACAAATTATCATTTTTGATTATGAAATACTTTATTTATTAAAACACACACACAAACACACACACACACACACACACACACACACACACACACACACACACACACAAAACAAAACAACACAAGCAGCAACAACTTCAAAAACCCAACAACAACTAAGCCCCCCAAAAACGAAAGAAATTAACCAACCAACCAAAGCAACAAAAACCAACCAACAAACAACAAAAACCCAGAAACAAAAACCCAAAAACAAAACCAACCAAATAAACCCATCAACCAAAGCCAAACAAAACAAAACAAAGAAAAACCACACACACACAAACCAACTTGTTGCAAACAAGCAGATAACACAAACACACAGTCGAAGGGAGATGAAAGAAAAAGGCCCTTACTGGAGGAACGTGGTGGTAAAAAGGCCTTCAGTCGGTCATCGGTGATACCTTCCTGGTGGTAACGCACCTGGAGCTGCCACACAGACGACCAATACTCAGGTTATTGCAGACATTCACGACAGTACTATGGAAACACACCCTGTCATTTCTTGTCGTTAATGTGGGAACTGTTTTGCTTATATGGTGTAGCTCAAACTCAAGTCAAAATAAGTCTAAGGACAGCTGCTTCCTTTGGTTTGTTTCATGCAGATGTGATGATTAGTGGTAGAGTTTTATTTTCAGTGGGATATACTAAATAGGCAAACTGGAAAAAAAAAAAAGGAAAAAAAAAAAAAGAGGGAAATAAGGTTTGCAGCAAGAGATCAGGTATGACACTTTCAAACTAATTTCCAAATGGCCAGACTCCAATTAATGGGTTTGGTAAACCCTGCTGACTAACCTCAGTGAGGTTGTCCAGACGGAAGGGAGGGGGCATGACGTCAGCATCAGCAAAGACAATGAAGAACGTCGGTCCCTGAAGAACGACCTCCACCTTCAGCAGCAGACAACGGCCGGTCCCATCACTAAAAATGGAAAGAGGTAACAGATGTGGATTTCTGTGGGGAATTTCTGCAAGCTGGTTCCAAAACAACTGCCTTTTATTGAAAAGCTGATAAAAGGCAAGTACGGTTATCTGAGCTGAAGTCCTGCACGCTTATCAGGCCAGGACCTAGAATTTGCTCAAGACATTGTGAAGGAAAGCAAACTCATGGTTGCTTGCTCTAACCTAGGCACAAAATGACAGACCTGACCAGATGACCTATCAACGTTTTTGCTGAATTTTGGTGTCATTCTATTTTAAGAAATAGTTCAGGAAAAATAGAGAAAGTGTGTCCTACTGAGTTACCGCAGTACCGGTATGCTAAAAATTGGGTTATGCCAAAGTTACACAACACTGAAACAATGTGTGTACTAAGAACTGTGTGTGAACTCCAGCTTCAGAACACATCCTACAACAGTCTATCAAACCTTACACATAAGCACAATCTTACCGCATGTTGATGTGGAAGGAGTCAACACGGTCGATGTGGAAGCCACCTGACCAGCGGCAGGAGGTGTTGTCCATGATGCGGACACACAGCAGTTGGTCAAGGTCAACGCGTGGCCAATGGAATGGCAGCTTGCAGCATGGAAGAGCTATCAAGTGCTCCTCTGTGTCCGTGCCTGAACCCTGGTAAAACCACCAAGCAGACAGCGCAGACCATTGCATTTGAGTGACCACACATACATATAATTTTTATGCTGCATAAAATTCAACAAACACACACAGACCCGCAGCTTCAGTTGGTGATTTCCCATGTTAACTGTCTTAGTGTGAGTGTTTTCACAGCATTTTTTCATATTTTGGACGGTTTGCAACGTTTTATCCTCTCCAGTAAAACCTTTGATCAGACTTTGTTTTTGTCATCAACAAATCAGGACTCCTCTACTTCTGACGATTTCATTTACGCCATAGTTTGTTCAAAAGATGGACTACATATTAGCACTCCACACACTCCAAAAAAAAAAAAATCTTGTACGAAAACTGAAGAAAACGCCAACAGAGTTATTGTCACTGATCTGCAAACTTTCCAAGCATTATAGCAGTCACAACCAACCGACTGACCAACCACACAAATGCCTACCTCCTTCACAGTGACGTGTTTCTGTGCAATGGCCAGTTTCCAATGCGACTGATTGTCCAGCTCAAAGCGAGGGGCAAAGGTCACTATGTTGGTGTCACGGTAACGACCTCTCCCAGGGGTCACCTGAATGCCAATGTTGTACACCCTAGACAAAAAGGTGGACACAACAAAATTAGAGATAATTTTTAAGCAAACACTGAAACTGTAAGTACATATGTCAGAGTTGAAATGAATATAAACATGCAAAAAACAGAATCAGAATGGCTGCAAAGAGCTGTAACTGCCAAAAGCTAAGAGATACATCTTTGTGAAGTTGTGTTCAAACAGAAGCCATACTGTCAGTGATATCAGGTTGGTATATTTTTATTTAACAAACAAAAGAAAAACCCAAAGCAAAAAAACCCCAAAACCTCAAGTAAAACTAAAAGAGAGGAAATTAAAATAAAAAAAAACAGCATAAAAGACACCGAAACAGAGGACAAATCGTTAAATGTTTTAGCAAAAAACAAAAAACAAAAAACCAAAAAAAACCCAAAAACCAAAAAAACAGAAAGAGAAATGTGCAAGAGGAAATGTGCATAATGTGTGCAACTCCCTGTACCACTTGAACAGTTGTCCCTTCCTAAACTCCATGCACAAGGAACAAGTCATTAAAAAAATATTTTAAAAAGGTGGGGTGGGGGGGTGGGGGCGGGGGTGTGGAAGAAGTTAAAAGCAGCAGGAAAAAAGTTGAAATTCAGCCAAGTGTGAATGCAGCCTCAGCGAGATTCCTTCCATCCAGACCCCACCACAGAAAGGACGGGACAGAAGCAAGCAACAGTAGCAACAAGAGACTCTGCAACTCGCTGGAGCGATAATGACGCTTCATCCACGACCTTCCCTTTTCAGACCCCAAGCTAGAAGAGCAGCAGCCGATAGTCTGTCAGGCCAGCCACCAAGATGCAGGAGGGACCATGCTAGTTAGAGAACTTACTGAAGAACGCCATGTTTGTTTAGTAACAGACGGTGACGAGCCTCGTTTTGCAACTCTACTAACCAGTCCGGGCGGTTGCTCTGTCGCGACACCACATGAAGCGGCCGCATGGCAATACCACCATCGAGGGAGAACCGGTGACACCTGCAAAGAAAGAAATTCATTTTGCTGGTGCATGTCTTTCGGTGTTGTGAAACTTTGGTGTAACTTGTTTAGAGAACAGCTCAGGAAAGGCGTAAATCATGTTATCCTGAGCTATTTTCAAAACTGAGTTCCATATTCTGTTAAGTGATGGGCAGATTTTACTTGGGACCCCCAACCAGATCTCCGCAATAACCAATCCCACAGTATATGGATGTACACTGTACAAAATTCTTTCCATCATATATACATATATAGATACTAATATGTACAAATGATATGACTTGAACATACATACAACATTCCTTGATTTCAGTGATTCTGACAGCAAACAGTAGCTAAACAAAAGCTAGAGTAAAGGTTTTACCACTGAGCGGAAGCTGACGGTCCATGGACTGACTTTCCCACTCTCATCTGGCACCTGTCATGAAAAGGTGTACATTTTACCATCATTATGAATTGTCAACACATCTATCCTTTTTTTCCCCTGCCCTAAGGATTCTATAGATGCACATAATTATGTTCTGCCTAGTTAACATGCCAACTTCAAGCTGCATACTTTTGTTTTCAAGGCACACTGTCAGCATTCATCTGCATGTACTTGTGTAGTATGCATTTTCATGGATATCATCAACATTGGCTGGATTTAGGTGAGCAGAGACTATGTTGTCATGCTTTCGGGTTGTGAACTGTTAAAAATTCTGTCACTGAGCCACTCTCAACAGTGAGTCCATGCTGCCACAATTTAGGTCTTCTGAACACACTATCCACATTTATCATTTGCAAAAGAACTCAATATATGAAAACTAAACACAAAATAATGTTTATTTTCAAGGAAAGAGAGAGAGAGAGAGAAAAAAAAGAGATGGCACCTAGCTTTTCATGCAATGAATGTGATACAGACACCCAAGATCAGGTGCACGTTGTGTACACATTGCAACCAAACATTTTCAAAGGAAAAGAAAACAAACAGCAAAAATAACACGTCCATCTGTTTTGTAAGAAACCTGTTACACACATTCAGAGGTGTACATGTCTGAATCAAAGAAAGGAACAAAACATTCCAGCACTCCGTACATTTCAATCCACATCATGCATACCTTACTATGATAACAGTACCTCAGTTGAATAATACGACATACATAAAGTATGTATCATAGCAATAGCCCCACAACCCCCACTCTCATAACTAGCAGGCAATGAAGTATGCTGTAAAATATTCCCTTTTGTGAAATACAATGTCAAACAAACGGACAAATTAACAAAGAAGCAATCTGATACTTGAACTGAAGAATTTGTACTTTTATCTCATGACACACTTACAAATCAACAAAGTCAATGTCGCCGTTGCTGGAAAAAGCGACACTTTAGATTAAACTGTCTTCTGATAAACTAATGAACTGGTATGAAAAACAAAATGAATCAAACAAAAGCTTGAGAGAGACATCCAAATGGTATTGGCAGCAATTGCAAATGATCCATAAACGACTTTAAAAAACTACAGGACTGAATAAATTAGTTTGCAATAATCAACAACGGTGGCAGAGCTAATGATGTGCTCTTTTTGTGGACCAAGGTGTGTGTATCAGCCGCAGTTTCGCCTGCGGCTGATACACATGGTAAAACGGTAAAATACCGTTTTCATAAAGTTTAGAAGTTTTATCTACTGTGCGTTTCAGGCATGGAGAATGTGGAAAACATGTGCATGCATCTTTACCCCTTGTTTGTAATCCTGTATTTCCACAAGGCAACTGGGGAGCGGATGGTAGAGCGCTGGACTTCTTATGCTTGGGTCGTGAGTTTGTATCCTGGCTAGGGCCAAATATTTGTGCTGGCTCTTTCATCATTGCCCCGTCTTTGATATCACCCGTATGTGGTGAAAAAGGACGTTAAAGCCCCAAACACCCACCCCTCCACAAGGCAACCACTAGACCATTAGAATTGAATGTGTGCCCCTTATTTCTCAAGGGGGTGGGGGGGGGGGGATGAATGAATGACTTTACTGCACAAGGAAAAGTTGAGAGATGATGATGATGATGATAAAACTTCATTTCTCAGTAAACGTTTTGACAGGAGGGAAAGAACCAGACAGACAGAGAGGGAGACAGAGACACAGAGACAGACAGTGAGACAGAGACAAGTGAGACAGACACAGATAGAGAGACACGGACACAGACAGCCAAAACTCACAAGTTTGGTTCCTCATGGTCAGAGAAACTGAAAAGGAGAGGAGTGACACTGCGAGCCTGCTCGTGCTCCTCAAACTGCCCCGCAGCCTCCGTTCGGGTTCCATCTTGTCGGAACACCAGTGGTAGCCCAGTTTTGTTGACCAGCCAGAAAGGGGCTGCGATTGTGAGCTGTACAGCAGAAGAATATTTTTCTAAGTCACGTTGTACTAGTTGTCAGACCAATGTCAACTCACTAACTAAGCATCAGATCTATTAAAAAACTAGAGAGGCAAAAGCCTCCATGGCTCCCTTGTGACAAGGGTCAAGGTCATTCACAAGTGTATGTTTGTAAAGCTCTTATCTATCATCATGGCAAGTAAAGTGTCTCTGGCGTTCCCAGTTCCTGGCAATATTACAATTTTCCCCGAAACAGTTTGTATGGCCTTGACCTTGGGTCAAGGTCATTAAAATGAGATCACATCAATGTCTATTATTATGCCAAGTTTGACGCCTCTAGTATTTGTAGTTCCTCTGAAAACGGTAATGTTAAAATTCACAACAGACAGCTTTAATGACCTTGACCTTCAGTCAAGGTCATTCAGAAAGGTAGGTCTCATTGCGGTCTATCATCATGCCTTGTTTGGTGCCTCAACTGTTTGTTGTTTCAGAGAAAATGCCAAGGTTAAAGTTTCCCAAAAACAGCCTGCATGGCCTTGACCTTGACTAAAAGTCATTGAACACAGGTATGTCAGTGAAGGTGTTGCCAATGTCTATCATCATGCAAAGTTTGATGCTTCTGGTTCTTCTAGATTCCAAAAAAATGCAAATGTAAAAATTTCCAAACAGACTGCTTTAATGACCTTGACCTTGGGTCAAGGTCATTTAAAATGGTTTGTTTGCATAGGTCTTTTCACTGTCTATCAGCACGCCAAGTTTGGCGCCTCTGCTGTTTGTTATTTCTGAGAAAATGCCAATGTTAAGGTTTCACAAAAATAGCTTGTATGGCCTTGACCTTGAAACAAGGCCATTAAATACATGCATAACTGTAAAGTTCTTATCAATGTCTATCATCATGCAAAGTTTCAAACCTCTGGTCTTTGTAGATTCCGTGAAAATGCCAATGTAAAATTTTCAAACAGACAGCGTTAGTGACCTTGACCTTGAGTCAAGGTCATTCAAAATGATATATTTTGAAAGGTCTTATGGTTGTCTATCAGCATGCCAAGTTTGGTGTCTCTGCTGTTTGTAGTTTCTGAGAAAACGACAACGTTAAAGTTTTCTGGACACACACACACACACACACACACACACACACACACACACACACACACACACACAGACAGACAGACAGACAGACAGACGACGGAGGGTTATTACATAGACTCCCATTGTTACACAAGGGAGCCAATAAAACTAGATTTTTTATTTTTTTTTTAAACCCTGAAACAGCAGCATATCTTTCTTTGACAAACCTTTGTATGCGATTCACTCCCACGTAAGACTAAAAGTGTCAGACTGGGCATTCTGAGTTGTTATCACCAACAGCGCAAGAAATACGCTTTCTTTTGATACAGAGGTCGCGCTGGTGTCTTGCATTTTGCAATAGAAAACACATGAGATCAGTAAAAATGCATGAGCACTACAAAAAAAAACATACACATCACACATATGGTTTTTAATTTTTACGAAATCTACCAGTGAACGCTTCCTATCGTCACTTGACTGGCTAGTAACCAGTGTAATCAAACTCACGTCGCGCACTGCTGACTGCTCTCCAGCGGTAATTGACAAGGGTGGGTGGGTGTTTGGGAGTTTCACGTCCTTTTCTACCACATAAGGGTGATATCAAAGACGGTGCAACAAGAAAAAAGGCCAGCACAAATATTTGGCCCCAGCCGGCGGGATTCAAACTCACGACCTGAGCACTGAGCGTCCAACGCTCTACCATTCGGCCACCCCGGCTCCCCGCGGTAATTGACAAGGGATTAGCCCAGCAAGCTGGGAGGCTGTCAAAGCGCTGACATGTGGGTGCAATTGGGGCCGTTTCAAAGTGTGTATGAGGATGCAGAGGTCCCTTGAAAATGTTTAGGGCGTCCCCAAAATATGATAGATACGCAAAAATATGCAAAAAACATGACCCCCGTCACACCTCTCTCTCTTGGGCACTAGGTTGTAGGCAACATTACTTCATGTCAAGGAATGACAGTGAAGGTAAAAAGAAGTTTACGAAAAACTTCTTGGGCCTCTTGATAAGAAGACTACACGTCTACAATGAGCAAGTTTGAAGCTTCTCACCCTCAGAGCTCCACCGCGGTGTGTGCAAATGCGGACGATCAGTTCCAGCAAGCGGTCGTTGGAGTCAAAGACACGCAGTTTGACCTTGTAGCGATGGGTGTTTGGTGGCACCATCAGCTCCCGGCAAAGTGAGAAATTCTCAAGATGGATGCCAAGGTCAAGGTTACTGGTCAGGTCAACCTGCAAAATCAAACTACATGTAATAAACAGGCTGAGGAAACTGCTGGAGAAAAAAAAACAAAAACAAAAAACTGAAACCCAGGCCGGGGTGCAGGGTGAGCGCCCAGCTGGAGGGTCGAGAAAATAAATCTGAACAATTTTAAAGGCATTTAGTGGCCTCTCCTGGAACCCATGAGTAAAATACTGAACATGACATTTACACCTGGCGTTTTCGTTGGCAGAAACTTAGATTTTCTTGTTAAGGCTAAAAGGATAGGAAATTGGCTGAAAATGCCGACTGACTAAAAATTCTCCAGCCTGAAGTAAAAAAACAAAACAAAAAAAAAGACACACAAAAAAAAAGAAGAAGACATGTTTTGAAGAAGAATGAGCACAATGCAACACAAGGAACAGTTTTAATGGTGTCTAACATTGTACCACCTGCCCGGTTACAGCACCTCACAGGCTGGCACTGAGCCAACAGAAGGCTAAAGGCAAAGCAAAAGCAAGTTGCATGCTAGTGTTGCTGTCACTCATTAACTAGCATGGCTTTGGGCCTTGCGTCCAGAGCTCCACCGTAAGCTTTATCATAAGCATAGACTTCAGATTCACACCGTGCTTTCACAACTGCAACCGTTTCCAAACAGAGCTGTGTAGCTTGGACATTACGGACGGTGGGTCTTTATAAAGAATTCAACCTAAGACCTGTGGCCTAAGACTTTTCTTGGGTATACTCACGCCATGCAGCGCGGCCTCGTGGCCAGGTTTGAGGTTGCCGGACACCTGTGTGCCGCGCAGGTAGTAATGCAGCTCCAGTGGCAACAGGTTGATGACAGTCACCGGCGGCAACAGGGTCACCAGGTGACCAGGGACGGTGGGGGTAATGTGACCTGGAGGCGGAGGCTGCAAGGTGTCCTCAGGGTAATTTTCCCTCAGCACTGACACACAGAACCTAAGACAGCGCGAGAAAAAAAAATGACAGAACCGAACACTTCAAGATGCATCTCCTGATAAATCTATGCTCACAAATCGTTGTGAGTTCCTTTGGTAGTGTCTAACATTGTACCACTTGCTCGCTCACAAAGTGACAGCATTCCCCCCCCCCCCCCCCCAACATGGCCACACAGCCAGGCTGTGTCATGAATAAAAACCCTTAGCACAGAGAGAGAGAGAGAGAGAGAGAGAGAGAGAAAGAGAGAGAGAGAGAGAGCAAAAGCAGGTTGACGGAAGCTGAGGGGTGAGCAGTGGCTAAACAGGTAGTGTGTCACGTTCGTGAATGGCTGTCATCTCTGCTGCAGTGAAACAATACCTGCATTTCCCGGCTCCCACGCTGCTCATGAGGAATTCCTCTGTAGGTTATACAGCTTAGTGTGTGTACGCCTCCACCCACCCTTTCAACTGCTGTAACACTAACTTTCTGGTTATGATACGTCTGGAAATGGATATGGTCTAGTGGTTATGGCAGCTGACTTCGGATCCTGAGCGGCCCAGTTCGAATCCCTGGTGGGCAGGAATTTGGATGGATTTTTTTTTTCCACATCGAGTCAAAATGAAATGCAGACTTGTGCCTGTCCCGCCCTCGTGTACAACGCACGCACAAATATCAAGTGTGCACGATAAAAAATTCCACAACCATCTTCGGAAGAAGAGAAGGCTGTGGCCGGTGGCGTGGAAAACAGAAATACTGTCACATGCACTCGAGTGAATAGCAGGGTGTAGGTTTGCACATAAAGTAACACTTTGTGGTAGCAGGCTTTCACTGCTTCATCCTCCAGCCCTGCAGCACCACAAGCAATTCAAAAGAGGCGGAGACGTGCACTGAGGAGAAGTCTACCATACCATACCATACCTTGTTATACCAAGTGTAAACTGTGCCTCACCTGTAGACACCTGTCCCTTCCAATGCATTACAGGAGCGGATGCCGTCACTGTGTTCACCCGGGCGAGTGACGTGTTGCCACTGTAGAGGGCGATTACAATAGTGAACCTGCCAGTCTGACGGCCGTGCCAACATGCGCTTGTGTACGCATGACAGGGGGATGGGTGTGGGCTGGTTGATGGGAAGGTGGATCGCTTGGTGTTTGCCTGTAGGCAGGAAGCAAGAGTCAAGGTTAAAAAACAACCAAAAAAAAAACAACAAAAAACGTATTACAGACGGTCTGCTGAAGTTTACATTCTATTAATGTATTCTCCAAGTCGGACAAAACTCAACTTAACAGTGAGTGACTACACTACTTTATCAATCTGCACAACAGCCCAAACAAGGCCTGCTAACACATGTAGTATCGAGCCCCAAAAAACTCTTACAAAAAGTTAACCTACCAGCATGCGCAAATGTTATTCAGTCTCCAGCCCTCTGTGTCAAACCACAACAAAACAATATTCCAAGACTTAATCCTTCGCTTGCCAAACCTTGGTCCATCAGTGTCTCAAAGCGTACAGTACCAACACTCATTACAAGGACTGAAAGTGAAGAATGTTGTGACACTGACATATTCAAGTTTCTTCATGATGATGAAAAAAAACCAAAAAAAAAACCAACAACAACCCTCCATGCACAGGGGTGGGAGGGAAACGTTTTAAAGTAAAACAGGGGGGGGGGGGGGGGGGGGGGGGGGGGGGGGGGGGGGGTGGGAAGGGGTGGTGTGTGTGTGTGTGTGTGGGGGGGGGGGGGTGTTCAGCATCAGAACTTTGAGAAAAGATGGGTCTTCAGGTGGCTCTTGCAACGTTTGACAGATCAGCTCTCAAAGTTATGCTACCTTTCTCATCTGTGTTCTCTAGCTTGAGCTCCACGGAACTGTCCAGTTTGTTGAGCAGCACAAGAGCTGAGCGGACAACGATCAACTTGCGAGCACTACCCTCTTGTTGTACGTCCAGCACAATGCGGGCTGGGGGTGTGCTTGGCTGAAAACACAAAATCACCAAAGTCGTCCAAATGACAAACAAAACAATACACAGAGGTAGATGTTGAAGTAAAAGGGTTACAGCATAGTGCTGATGCAGGACTTGTAACAAGACAACACGCAGTGAAAAGAAATCCTCAAGCACACGCACTTGAGAAAGTAAATGCGTACTGCTACTCACCGCAGCCTTCTTGTCAGCCTCGGCATGTCTGAAGTAGACCCCGACTTTGTCCACTGACACGGGAGACAGTTTCTGCCACCCGTCTATCATAACCACCAGCTGGTTGATGTGCATGTCATGGGTTTTCTGGGCACAAACACAGATAACACATACAGTTACCATCAGATCGAGGGACAAAAACAAACAAAACAAACAAGCAAAAACAACAACAGCAGCCACACACACACACATACACACAAAGAAGAAAGATACATTTAGGTGAAGCAATTTTTTTCATGCCAAAAGTTCTCTTTTTTCACCCTTTTTTGCCTCCAGCAATAAGATCGTTCGGCTCACCTTGTGCCTGAGCTTCTCTCTGCGATGGAAGTGGAAGGGTCTGCTCTCTCGCGGTGCTACTCGCTCCCATCCCGACCCTTTGATGTAAGACGAGTCGTGAACATGGCTGCTGGGACCTGGCTGTCGGTCCCCGGGTAAGCTGAGACAAGAAAGAGAACACCAGTCATGCAGCGAGATGCACATCTGAAAGGCCCGTTTTTCTATAACTTGTTCCTCTCTATTGGCAGTGTTTGCCTTCGTACCACTTAGACACCTGCACAGTGACAGCATCTAAGAGGCTGGCACTGAGCCGACAGAATGCTTCATGGTACACGAACGCCAGTCAGCTGGTCAACAGACCAAAAAAGTTTGCTTTTGGCCGAGTAGCCTTCAGAGGACAGGATACAAGAGAATCTGCAGATGGTCTGGTCTATCTCATTTCACTGTAGTGAACTTGCTACCAACAGGAAAAAACAATGAAGATTGATGAAATCATAAAAATATATGCATGAGCACAACGAGGGTGCTGGGGGGTGAGGGGGGGTGGTAGTGGTGGTGTGTGATGGTGGTGGTGGTGTAGTGGAAAGAGGACATGAGAAAGAAAGTGTGCACGTTCATGTTTCTTAATAACATCTAGACAACTTCTGGGGAGGGGTGGGTGAGGAGGGGGGGGGGTGTAGACAGCAGACTTGCTGCAGACTCTCAAAAGAAGTGAGAGTGTATTGACAATGTACCTGGTAGGGGTGGAGGTTGCTGTCATGAACCACAGCGGAGAGCCAGTGTCGTTTTGGATGACGTAGGGTATGAAGCGAGAGCGGCGGTGAAGAGTGTCAGTGCTGCCATCTCTCTTCTGCTTCTTCTGGTCTTCCCTGTTCACGAATGGCGAAATCCGTTACAACAATGGTTAATTTTTGCACAGCCAGACATGAAAGACACACAAATACAGACACACATTTCAAGCATGTCCTCAGAGGAGGAAAAGGAGCTGGACGCCCAGAGAACCTGTACGTGAAACACTCAACACCAACCTGTGCTGTGTAAGGTAATCCTGTGTCCAGCTGCCCTTGGTCTGATTGTAAAGCTCCATCAAGGTGCGAGTCATGTTCAGGTTCAGAACGTCGGCCGCTGTTCACCAGCAAAGATGCACACACAAAAGAGAAGGTTGAATCAGCAGTATTTGCAGGCTTGGAAAACTGATCAGTCGAACACACTAAAGAAAGACTATTCCCAATAATATCATATACCCTCCCCCCCCCAAAAAAAACACAAAAAAAACACACACACACTCGCACACACACTTTTGGACACACTTTGTGAATGATGACAATGTCCGAAGAGATTTTGCATATTGCAGGAAGCACGATGACTTTGACTCACCGACAATCTGTACAGCCAGTTTAGCTTCTGGTTCAGGATACTGTTTCCACTCAGCAGTACATCTTCAAGACAGAAACATGTCAGCTACGTATGTACATGTCTACTGCACTCAATACCCAGGCAGCAAAACACACACACACACACACACACACACACACACACACACACACACACACACACACACACACACGGAAAAGCCAAACAAACAAAACAAAATAAAAACAATCCCAAGAACTAAATAACAACTGTTACCAAAAAATAAAAAATAAAAATAATAATAAATTTACAGTGACTGGAAATTTACATTCTACCCCTCCCTTTGAAAGACCACATCAGTTGTAATTCAGAGATGGACAAATGATGGAAAAACTGTACTGTACCTCCAAGGCTCCAGGAAGGGTTCCCAGCCTGAGAGGTTGCGGTTGTAGTATTCACCCACCAGCTGGAAATTTGCCTTCCCTTGAATACTTGGCTCTAGTGTCTGGTGAATGCAGATGGCTGCACGCAGGGGATGATAAACGTTATGAGCATACACTACAGGTTTAGCCCAGTGACAATCGTGGGGTTTTTGTTGTCACTGTTGTTTTGTTTTTTGTGGGTTTTTTTTTTTTTTTTTTTTGTGGGGCAACTTACTTTCCTGATTCCTGAGCAAAGGGAAGCAAGTCCTAAATTGCAAGAGTTGGAACAGTACTAACTTGCAAGAGTTGGAACAGAACTGACTAGCAAGAGTTGGAACAGTACTGACTTGCAAGAACTCGAACAATACTGACCTGCAAACGTTGGAACAGTACGGACTTGCAAGAGATGGAACAGTATTGACTTGCAAGAGTTGGAACAGTACTGACTTGCAAGAGCTGGAATAATACTGACTTGCAAGAGCTGGAACAGTACTGACTTGCAAGAGTTGGAACAGTACTGACTTGCAAGAGCTGGAATAATACTGACTTGCAGAAGTTGGAACAGTACTGACTTGCAAAAGCTGGAACAGTACTGACTTGCAAGAGTTGGAACAGTACTGACTTGCAAGAGCTGGAATAATACTGACTTGCAAGAGTTGGAACAGTACTGACTTGCAAGAGTTGGAACAGTACTGACTTGCAAGAGTTGGAACAGTACTGACTTGCAAGAGCTGGAATAATACTGACTTGCAGAAGTTGGAACTGTACTGACTTGCAAAAGCTGGAACAGTACTGACTTGCAAGAGTTGGAACAGTACTGACTTGCAAGAGTTGGAAGAGCACTGGCTTGCAAGAGTTGGAACAGTACTGACTTGCGAGAGTTGGAACAGTACTGACTTGCGAGATTTGGAACAGTACTGACTTGTACGAGTTGGAACACTACTGACTTGCAAGAGTTGGAACAGTACTGACTTGCACGAGTTGGAACAGCTACTAAACGCAATACAAAATGGAAAGAATCGTAGGAGGCAATCTCACCATTGCAAGATATCTCAGCCAAGGGGACATCAGCATCTCCGCAGTCGTCGATGAGGCACAGGCATACACTGGATGCTTTCAACTGTTAACGCAGCATTGTTACATTAATGTTATGTGATAACCTCACGCAAATGTTTACATATATACGCGCAGCATCACACATGAGCAAGAAAAAATAAGCTTTCTTCACAAAGCACATTGAGTACAGTGTTCACCTGAAGGCATTGCACTACAAGAGAAATTTATCTTAAGTACAAGCCCAAGAGTGTTCAGTCAAAACAAAACAAAAAGTAAATTCAGAATTTCACTTTTTTTCAACACACACACACACACACACACACACACACACACACACACACACACACACACACACACTATCATTGTGGTGGCCAAATCGAAAGCTGGTAAACATTAGCCACATGAATGAAAAGGTGCAGAATCAAAAGGTTCATTCATTAGGCTTTTCGTGAACAAAACTTTAGTAACAACAAACTATTACTGACTGTACAATACTGTGTTAAATCTGCCACAAAGGCTTCACATGCTATTGAAGAACTGAACAAAAGTGTGTGACAAAGCATGCACGCGTCAGGCAGCGAAATAACACTCGGCAAAAAGTACGCAGATGCTCTATACAAAAACATTTCAATGAAATACAAAATTTGTGTCCAAGCACAGGATCTGCATGGGACATAATTTGCCAACAGACGAGAAAAGCAAAGCAATTATAGTTAAGAATACCAAAAGGTTCAAGCTTAGAGTACAATACAGACAAAACAAATTCGACATTTCAAAACTGTCGTGTCTGTTGTGATCTAAGAGTGATTTGAACCTCTCAGTATTCTTATCTTTTCCGAACATGCTGGCAATCCTTTTTGTTCGATAAATGCAATTATAATACCCTCCCCTTAGTCCCTCACCCCCTCTCACCTCCTCCCTCTTCATCCTTTTGTTCTTGTCCCCCATCTACACAGCTTGACTTACCTCGGCCGCAGTGACAGAAAAGCTGTTCTCGTTTTTCACCAATGGTTGGGGTTCCATGTCCCCACCCCGGGTCCCCTTGGGGGCCACCCCACCCCCTTTGGACACCGAGGCCGGAGCTGGGGAGGCATGCACACTGAGCCAAAGGGCGGCCAGGTTCAAATCTTGCTCACACTCTATCAGTGCTCGGCGGCAGTCACTGGCACCAAAACCCATCTCAAGCAGGCGGTCTAAACCGGGCTCTGGGAGGGAAGCAATTCAAAACGCTCTTGTGAGACATGCATTTTTTTTTCTTTGCTTGTTTTGTGGTGTTGTAATGTGTTGGGGTTTTTTTTTTTTTTGCATTTTCTTTGTTGCATTTTCTTTGTTGTTGTTTTTCTTCTCTTTTTTTTTAAAGGCATGAAGATTACAAGCACACAAAATTATAAAGCCAAAAACTGACAAAAAGAATCTGCGAAATTCTGATGGCATACAAATTCTGAAAATCAATCCTGCTACAAATCGGTGCGGGAAAAGAAATGCTCAGCATATCTGGTCTGAAAAATACGAAAAGCAACTGTGTAAGTTTAGTTACAGGTTTGGCCACACTGTCGTGTCTCAAAGTGTCAAAGACAAAATAAATGAAAATACAGAAATAAATTCACAAAAGGAGGAGGACATTCTAACAGAAAGAGGTGGGAAAATGGCTGCAAACAAGTTACTACGAGGCACGGCAGCACAGTGCAGTGAGCAACACAAACACTGAAGCCATGTAGTACTGTACAAACAGGCTTGGCAAAATGAAAAAAAAAGCACTCAGTGTGTCTACTTTTCCTCACCTGTGAACTAATATGGACTTTGTCCCACCAGTTTCTTTTCATTGCTGCAGACACTGAGGCAGATTGATAGTACAAAGTACAAACACTGACGGGAGTTTATAGAGACAGGGTGCTTACAGTGTGCATATATGAAAACTTTACCTCCTTCATGTTTAGTGAATTTTAATCAGATTTTTTTTTTTTTTTTTTTTTGCTCTTACAATAGCACCTGGGTTTAAACAAATCTTACTTCTTCTCTGTGTGACTTAAGCTACATCTACCCACACGAACACATACCCCTCCTGTGAAGGCTCCCTGGACTCGAACCAGTGGCGACCAGATTCTGAAGACCGGAGGCGACCGTCCCTGACGTAGCTGTTGATGTAGTGCTGCCGGGCCGGTTGGTGGCTTGCAGAGCCTGGCCTGGCAGGGAGTTGATGATGGCCAGGAACATCATCATGTCGTGGTACGACACGCGGATGTTCATGGTGTTGAAGCTGATCTGCATGTCAGAGAGCACAAAATTCCACTCAGAAATGTGTAACTTAGGAATTCATACAGAATGCCACTGTTCACAGTCACTCTGCTCTACTCACTGCTACACTCTATATCTACTCACTGCTAACACAGAATGTAGACCAGATCCCTTTCCTGACCCATTAAAAGCTTCGATTTTGTAAATATTCCTCAAAGTTTTCAAACTCTGTGATCCACATTTACACACGCACATGAGCTCAACACTGACAAACAACAGCCATGATTTCAAGGCTTCATATCTGTGTTTGACACTGGTCACAGACCGATTCCTGATGACTTCATTGAATGAATGAATTATATTGTCTTGTCGGGGCGGTTGGTGGTCTAGTGGTTAAGAGACCTGTCACCAATGCGAGAGGTAAGGGGTTCGAGTCCCACTCGGGGCAAAGAATTTTTCCTTCTCGTATGCGGCACCGTTCATTCGGGCCGATCGTCGGGGGTTCTCTCCGGGTACTCCGGCTTCCTCCCTCTCTGCTTTGGAAATGTTCAGCCCACCAAATTTGAAAAATAAATGCAATTCTAAATCCCAAAATTTAAATAGCTGAGCTGACCCTTCGCACCACGTGATCGTAATGTGTTTATGTCAAGTGTGTGAGAGAATGCGTGTGATTCACATGAGCGTGCGTGTTGGGTTCAGTTCGCGGCGCTTTGAGCCGATTCATGAAATTGGGTAAAGCGCCTATACAATACTCATTATCATTATTATTATTATTATTATTGGGCCTCCAGACCGTTCACAAGGAGAGCACACAAAGATAAATGCGGGAATTGCAACACATGTATCAGTACATGAGGGAAACTAGACACAGACACCGCAGGTATCTACCAAAGACTGTCTCTAAGTGAAGAGCATGGTATACGTACATAGCTGTCTTTTTAATAAGTGCCTCTTTGGTTGTATAAAAGAGACCCCCGGGAAGTACCAGGTTTATCCTTCAAAACACCAGCAAGATATTTGTCTCTAAGGCTAGAGTAAGTTGGGCATGTGAAACTCAGTTTCTTCGAACTGGCAAAATGGACAAGAAGTTAATCACTTCTCCAAATCATCTGTTGCATTTCAGTGGACCGAGTCCCATGCAGAACGTTATCAAAGCATTACTAAGGTAGATATATCCTATCATTTCTGCACCACACTGGACAAGGGTGGGGTGGGTGTTTGGGGGTTTAACGTCCTTTTCCACCACACACGGGTGATATCAAAGACGGGGCAATCATGAAAAAGCCAGCACAAATATTTGGCCCCAGCCGGGATACGAACTCACGACCCGAGCATTAGAAGTCCAACACTCTACCATTCGGTCACCCCGGCTCCCCACACTGAACAATATTCAGCACAAATGTCCTATACTTTTACAGTCAGCCAGGACTTTTGTTCTGTCATAGTCCCCACGGATATGAAACCCTGTTGCCAATAACATTCAAATTCTAGTCCTCACCTCCAACAAGAGTTGTCGGAGCTGGGTCTCCGGTACAGCCAGTAGCCCCATGGCCGCCGTAGCAGCAGTGCGTTTGGGTTCGGGCAGCGGGTTGGCGTTCAGCTCGATGCTGATGGTCATGGGGTCAATGATGGACAGCGCGGTGTCCTCCTCCGCCATCAGACAGCAGGAGAAGACTTCAAGCGAACCCAGGCTGCACGACAGCACTTTGTCTGATGCCTGTGGCTTGTACATCAACACCGCTGTGCTCTGAACAAAGGGATAACAGGCATTTCATTACAGTAGCCGGATTTTCCTCTACCAAAATAATGCTGTTTAAGCAATGCATGCCTTTCCCTATACCTATTTTACAAAGGAAATGGTATATTGTCTCAACACACAACGCACAAATCGCCTAACCAATGTGGCACAGCTTTTGGAATCGCCCACTAACCCTAGTCATAAAGAAAATGCCATCAGGTTTACAATAATGCTGGCTTGTGACACAAGAAACGACAATCTGTTTAACGAGACAGGACTACTGAGCCTGTAAACAATCAAAACAAGACAAGCAGTTTCACAATGACCACAACCAGCTACACTTTCCATGGCCAGTCAGGTCACAACGGTTAACATTCTGTGAGACTACGAGAAGTTACAAATAACTCACAACATCACCCTCTCACACCCTCATTTGTCCTTGGCCTAAAAAAGAATAAGATTTTGAACAAGGACTTGTTACTATACCTTCAGAATGACCGCATTTGTGTCCAATGTGGTACAGTTCTCCACCATGATGAACTGAGTGTCAGATACGTTCAGTCGTAGTTCAAATGGCACTTTCACCTGACAATACATAAACGACAGTTAATCAGTAAATACTCTGCAACTGTTCATCATCACTTTGATATTATAATAATAAATAACAGAAACCAAATAAAAGTTGGAGTGATAAAAAAAGGAGAAATTAACATTTGCTGCACATCACGCAGGATAAGAAACAGAAGGGTAATGACTGACTACATATGACTGTCTGTAGGAGGGAGAGCATGCAGTGGCTCAGTAGGTAGTGTGTTCAATTCCGTCAGGTGCGTTACTGAACGGCTGTCAAGACAAGCATGGCTTCAGGTCAAGCTGGAGCTGTATTATGGGATGTCAATTTTTCCTGGCTTCTGAGCAAGGGTGTGTGTGTGTGTGTGTGTGTGTGTGTGTGTGTGTGTGTGTGTGTGTGTGTGTGTGTGTGTGTGTGTGTATGGGGGTGTGTGTGTGTGTGTGTGTGTGTGTGTGTGTGTGTGTGTGTGTGTGTGTGTGTGTGTGTGTGTTGTGTGTGTGTATTTGGAAGGGGTGGGGGGGGGGGGGGTCGTCTCCCTGGATCCTCCTCTAGCAACATTCCAAACACCACATTATTCATACCTCCTCCGCCAGAGGTCCCCGCTTGGTGACAATTCCCCGTGACACAGTGAGAGGACTCTGAGTGCGACTGTTAGATCTGGCCGGGTGAGGTGGGAACTGCCGCTGCAGCTTTTCAATTCCTGGGGCTGCCTCTGCTCACAAACAAAACACAAAAGTAATGAGGAAAATTGAACCCATTTCATCTGCTCATCAAGAGACAGGTTGCAAAGCCACAACAGTACTGCTAACGGACTGTATTACGACAGACAAAACATTATGTCACATGTAAAACACAGAGGGGTGAACGAAAAGAATGAAAATAAATACAAAGTACAACCTGGTCATGATCCCCCCCCCCCCCCCCCCCCCCCCCCGACTGGGCTACAACTGTATACAGCAAGAATGAACGATGAACTTACCTCCAGTGAATGGGTTCTCAGGTTCTGTCATGAGAAACTCCTGCACTGACAGCAGCCAGTCAAAGATGCACATGACACGCATGTTGTTGAGCAGGACGGTGAACTCAGTGCTGTCTGGCGCTGACCGGAAATGCATCTCCATCTGAAGGCCCTGGTGACTTGTCCCCACTGGCGGCTGCAGGATGCTGGTGAACACGTTGGGGCGAACATTCACCGGCTCCTCTGCAGAATGAAACGAAAGAAGTCGGTGAGAATTTACAGGACTAAGCAAAACCTAGCATGTAAAACGACTCATGGAGAAAAGCTGCTTGTCTTAATGAAGAAGACTACTGGAATACTGAAAAACAAGGTGTGGCGAGTCAGGCTGGGGATTGGAGACAAACGAGCAAGCGCACAGAGAAGACAGTCACTGAGCAGAGACCTACACAGACATGTCCTTATATTGCTGGTTCCTCCAGTAAATAATCTTTTTGTCTATGTACTTCTCTGCACCCAGATGTGCGTCGATATAAAGCAAACAGATCAAATGGGTGGAAGGTTGGGGTTTGGGAGTTTTACATCTTCTTCCACCACGTATGGGTGATATCAAAGACAGGGCAACGAGAAAAAGGCCAACACAAATATGTGGCCCCAGGTGGGATCTGAACTCACGACCTAAGCATTGGGAGTCCAACGCTCTACCATTCGGCTATCCCGGCTCACCAGATCAAACGGAAAGGAACAGAATGGAAGCAGAACAGAACAAAACATAGCAAAAAAAGAAAATAGGAAACGTTCTGATGATCCAATAAATATACGTACCAACAGCAACATACGAAAAATGTTATCAACAAACAAACAAAAGTATGAGGCGCAACATTTCAGAATAACCATCACCAAACTGCATTGCTTACCTGGCAATCAAATCAGCTATCAACCATCATAAGACGCAAGAGAAATTTCACGACATACCTTTGAAACGAGTGTCAGAGGCGACAATCTCATGAGATACAAGGTCGATGTCCTTGGACTGGTCTGAGAAACTCTCGAATGACAAGCGTGAACGGATGAAATCGAGGCGTGCCAGCGAACGTTCTCTTTGCAGAGGCGTGGCATGGGCAGCGAGGAGCTCCACAGACACGTTGTGAAGCTGGAAGACCAAGCTGACGGACTTCCACACGTCTCCACTGAGCACAGTCTGAAACACAGCAGTTTGACGTTCATTTTGACATCTCCTGTCAAGTTTTGTCTTTCAAAAACAATTTCCCTACAGTATCTTACTCTTGTTTGGAAAAAAAATCTTTTTAAAAAACAAAAAACAAAACTAAACCCAGGAGTTTGGCCCCCGTAGTGTTGTGGTTAGCACTTCGGACCATGGACTGGGAGACCTGGGTTCGAGTCCCAGCCGAGGCAAGCGGGATTTTTCCTATCTAGGTCGGCTCCTATCCAGAGCGGGTGTGCTATGGGCTCAATGGGGAGGCTGTTGCCACACAGCTGAGATTCACCCACTTTATGGGTGCGACTTTGGGGGTGCTTCCCTTGGTATGACATGTCTAATGATGTGGATGATTACACGGCCGGCACTGCAGGTGCCGTAGTTCCCGGGCCTGGTTAATGCTGGAAACTTTATGACAGGAAGCATGGAATGCAGCCCTGTCCCGCAGTCCCAAACCACACGGACCTCTATAGCATCATCTTACCATCATCCTTATCTCCATCATCATGCATAATAAACATTGCCCCAGCTTCTGAGCCCTGGGAGGAACACCACTGGAGCTGGCAAAGAGTTGGGGCAGCAAAATAAACAAAAGCAAACCCAGGAGTTTTACCATAACAGGCCTTCATTTTACCACAGTATCTCACTTCAGTAGGAATTTTTCCAGTGCAGATTTCACTCATCACTGCATCAAGAACTTCCCTGCAACAGTAGCACATCATCCACATCCTACCTGTATACTGGGATCCTGCAGGTTGGACATGAGCGGTCGCTGGAACTCCTCCACCTTCTCCCCCAGGTTGTGAGCAAGAATGCCGCGGATCAGCTTGTACTGCTCAAGGTCAAGGTGACAGTGTACCGACGACAGCTGGCCCGCGGCACGCCAGTCTGGGGCGCCGTGACTGACATCACCTTCCAGGTTTCGCTCCAAGTGGAGGTCCAATTCTATCTTCTCATGAAGCAGCCGACCAGGCTGAAACGCAAGACAGCATGTGAGGAATTAGCTTAGACCAACCTGAAAAGATGTATTTCCCGCTTTGCTTGTTTGTGTGACTTGCTGTTGGAGTCAGGATTCAGTTCCTGTAGAGCTACAATGTATTAGGTGCGAACAATTAAAATTAACGGTAACCCCTTGAGGTCCGTTACACACAAAACTGCAGTTTACTCACGGCACCACAAATTCAGGAACACTGAACGTAGGGTATGACAAAACAGACTTTCAAGCATGAACAATAACAAAATACAGGAACTGTTCTCTCCACTGTGATGCAAATGATGTGATACTGTATTTGCATGTGTGGTTTGTATTATTGTACAGTCCAGCATGCATGTGCACTGCTTCGCATACGTCAATGAGTTGTTACATGTTTCTGTTCCTGTAACATCTTGACGGCCCGTAGGTCATTATCTGAACTGTCTGACAAGAAAGTTCTACTGAACTGAACCAAGTTAAACTGAATGACATCTGAACTGAATTGAGTTAAATTGAATTATAACTGAACTAAATTGAGTTAAACTGAATTATAACTGAACTAAATTGAGTTAAACTGAATTATAACTGAACTGATTTGAGCTGATTTGAAATCCCAGCCTGCTCACCTCAATCTGCACAATGTAAGTTGTGAACTCCATGTCCGAAGTCAGATCCCCACCCTGGTAGTCCCTCCTTGCCACGCGGCGGGCCGACAGCAGATCCATGTCCCACAGCTTCAACTTCATCACGTCCAGCAGACACTGGTACTCCACCCGGCCATCCACATCCTCCTCACTAACGTCCTGATTGCCACTGCTGCTGGGCGTGGGCTGCCCGCTGGTGGTTGAGCAGCTGCTGGAGGAGAAGACGTACGAGTCGCTTTGGCCGCGCTGGGCGCTGATGAACTTGTTGGACATGGCCAGAGCACTGGGATCCACACTGGACCCTCTCTCGGGAGAGAAGAGGATGTCGGAGTCCGAGGCCAGGATACTGCTGACCACCTCCAGCCCGTCGTACCTCACATCCTCATCCAGACTTCCGTACACGCTCGACGTCATGGGGTCACCTTTCATCACAGGATAGGAGTGCTCGAACACGCTCTCTGTCATGTCACGAACGTGTCGAGCGCCAGGTTTTACCTTTCTGGTTTGTGACTTTGAGGCGTCTGCTTTCCCCTTGGATTGGGTGGCCTCCTCGAATCTCAGTGTGCCTGGCTGGCCATCGACGACGAATTTGTTGGTGATGCGGAGTCTGCCAAGATTGGCGATGAGCACCTCGTCCGTTCTGGAGCTGAGCGGGATCAGAAGAATGGGAGAGTCTGCTTCAACATCCAGCATGATGCGAGCCCCTCTTGTGGCCTTGTCGTTGATCTGCAAGAGAGAGAAAAAAGTGTCCTAGTCTGGCTTTCTATCATGAAATAATAAACATTCTACACCAAGATACCTAGGAACTGCCACAGTATAATAAAATGTGAACTAAACACACCCACATTTCAAGCAGAACTTTGGCTAAACTTGTTTTGGTTAACTCACTGATGGCACACCATTTTTATGTTAAAAAAAATATTTCAAGATCGGACAAAACACTCAACTGTTAATTAAATTGCCTTATCTGGTTTATCTTTTCGCCACATTAAAAAAAACAAAAAAACTCTAAACTTTTTAGACAAACTTTTGAAGCGAAACTGTTGGCAAATGGCACACGAAGAAAAATCTGCACCTTCTGGCCTGCAGAGGCAGCTCGCATGCGTCCCAAGACATCCTGCAGCTGGAGGAAGTGTTGGCAGAATGCCACCAACTCAGACTGGAAGCGGTTGGTGTGAACGTAACGTATGGAGGACATCTTCAGTGACAGCGACATGTCAAACTCGCGGGCCAGGGCAAAGTCAGGCAAACCATACCTGGAATGGAAAGCAGCAAAAAAACAATCAACATGCATGTATATCCTTTGGGAATGTTCACCCACAAACTTCTAAATAAATGCAATTGTAAATTCCACAACTGGTTGAGCTGACCCTTCACCCCACATGACTGAAACATGTTGATGTCCAGTGTGTAAGAGAATGCATGCAATTCATAATCATGAGTGAGTGTGTTCAGTTCATTTCCTGGAGTGTCCTGGTAATTCCTCAAAAGAACCAAAAATACACACACACATGCACACACACACACACACACACACACACACACACACACACACACACACACACACACACGCATGCATGCGTGCATACACCACCACGACCACCATCACAACCAACAACACCAAGAACAACAACACAACGCAACGCAATACAACACAAGCAATGTAATAAAACTCACTTGAAAAACTTGAACTGCATGACCTGTTTGCCCACAGACACAAATCGCTGGGTGTACTTGACACCATGAGGTGACTGGTCCAACAAGGACAGACTGCCCAGCTGCCCTGTCATGGATATGTTGCCCTCTCGCAGGGAAATCTGTGTGTTCAGGTTGGCAGCGGTGGCTCGCGCTAACTCATACTCAGATTTGTTGAGGATGAGGGTGAAACTTTCCACGCGGAACTTGATTTCTGAGTTGACTTCCTCTTTCACGTCACCTGAGTGAGATGAAGATTAAGACAGTGTTTTGCAAAAGTAAAACTCGGACAATTCAAACGGTGATGACGCGCGCGCGTGCGTGCGTGTGTGCGTGCGTGCGTGCGTGTGTGTGCGCGCGCGCTTTAAGCGCAGCGAGTCCTCGGAACTTAGACAGCAGCACTCTATAAGAACTATGTATTATTATTATTTTATCATTAAATGTGTACTACCTTGCGTCTGTGCCGCAGAGCTGTCCTGTGTCTGTGTCCCTTCCCCTGGCTGTTCCTCGGTGTTGGACGGGTCATCATGCACCTTGGCTCCCATGCCCAGAAAGTCTAGCAGCACAACCCACGTCTGAAGGTTGATGGTTGTGTCCAGGCAGCTGAACTCCACGTCGATGAAGCGGTTTGTCTGAAACACACATTAGTGCAGACAGTGAAACAGTTTTACTGAAACACATTATTATTAGCTGTCAATTTGTTTCTTTTTTAAACACGTCAACACTAGGTATAACTCGATCAAAACAAAATACCAAAACACACACACACACACACACACACACACACACACACACACACACACACACACACAGAGCAAGCATGCCTTGCAACTGCAAGTCACTAGATGAGACCAGCTGAATGTCTGTACATTGACACCAGCTAATCAGGCAGACAAATTCCATGAAAATAAACTGTCTGAAACAAGCATCTAAAGAAGGCGTACAATACACTTCTTTTTTTTTTAATACCTGGATTCTGTGTTAGCAAGATCAACATTAAACGTCACTATCGCCATGCACAGAAACACACACACACACACACACACACACACACACACACACACACAAATTATTTGGAAAAAAAAAAAAAAAATCTGATACGAAGAGACAGTTGGAGTGTGATCTTTACCCTGTTATACTTGGAGACAAACTCTGGCTGTTTCTTGTCCACCAGGACAACATCAATGTGCACAAGATCGTCCACATGCTGCTCCTGCTTTCCTATCTGCTCCAACAGCTGAGGCGTTGGAGGCGGGGTGTTGGGGTAACGTCCAGCACTGAAACATGCAAACATCCAAAAGTTTAATTTGGTTCAATTCAAATCAACCAACTGAAACTATTGCTAGAAAAATCCAGTTTGGGTAAGGTCTGACACTTTACAAGAAAGAAATGTGTGAATGCTTGCTGGTACTAAACCAAACAAACACCACACACTCTCTCTCTCTCTCTCTCACCAGTGTTCCTGATTATGCACAGGTGTGCAAATATCTGTATGCACACAACTCTAGAATTGAAGCATACCTCTGAGAACAGCGCATCAAAGGGGACCCACGTTTTTCGTCTCGCTGTGACAAGCAGTGCGTTTCCAACACTCTCACAGAAACTTGATGAACAAAAAGCAATCTGTAGCTAGCAGCAGACACTTGCACTCAGCATCGCATTTCTGCTGAGCCATTGTGCATAACAGACAGAATCTGATTGGCATAAGCACTCTGGTGCAGTTTTGTCCAATCAAAATGCTGTATTTGGTAAGCGTGTGGGTTTCTCGCCTTGCCAATTCACGACGGCTGACACACTACAATTCACATACATTTCTCCTGCTTGAAGACTTTTGTAAACAATAACAAATGCTTTTGACTTTCAGACTTTTTATACCAAATACCATGGACCCTCAAAAATATGGAGAGAGAGCCCAAAGCACCCTTGCATTTTCAAATCACAGGGAACACTGCTCACTCAGCCCCCTCCCCCCCCCACCCCCCCAGTCAACAACAACAAACAAACAAACAAAAAACCTGTTTCCATCCTGACCTGTTTTCTGTCCGTTTTAGTGGTGACCTCCCAACCTTGTGGAGCGCTGGTGGGGACTGTGACTCATGGAAGCTGGAAGGGAGGGAGGGGGGCATCTGTGGGACCGGCACAACGATGGTGCAGTCAGGACACGACGTTGACATGAAGCGTCCAGCTCCGCCCCGCGGACGATCCCGCTTCTTTTCCCTCCACGAGTTTCTTGACACCATGATCTGGCGGTGCGAGGAAGTGGGTGCCTCCAGAAGATCGTCCATGTGCAGAGACTTCAGCCGCAACTTCATGTGCGTGGCTGCGCGATCATTCTTTTTGAAGTCCATGGCAAAGTCGTACAGCTGCAGGTCTACCAAGCCCTGCTCCCCTTCACCGAAATCCCCGCGCAGCTCCACCTCAAAGAGAGGCACCTGGAACTGGATGTGTTTGGCCATGAAAGACTCTGCATCCACTTTTGATCCTCCTGCTGATGAAGACCCCTCGCTCAGTCGTTTGTCCAGGGGCTTCTTTTCTTCACCAACGGAGTTGTCTTTGTTTATCACATCTCTGGTACCCATCGAATCACCTCCGCCCTCACCTGCATTTTGTGGACGAGCTGCATCCATTTTCACGTCACCCTCCGCGCCTCCTCTTTTGCCCATGGGCACGTCCTTGACCTCAGCTTCGTAGGTCAGGTTATCTGCCGTCTGAAGGATCTGTTCGTACACTTCTTTGGAGAGACCGAGCTTGATAGGGGAGGAGATCTTGATGTTGATATCCAGTACTGATGAAGGCACGGTCAGCAGCTGTTGCTGTGACTGCTGAGCGAAACTACCAAAGTCTGGGAAACCATCCCTGCCGATATCATCCACACTAGAGCTGTCGTTGGCGGCACCCACATCTACACTGTGTTTACGGATGATGAGATCCACCGCCGTGTCGTACAAAATCGGCACACCCAACTCATGGGTCAGGCCAGTGAAGGAAGAGGTAGAGAGGCTGCGGCCGAGTTTCTTGTGTTTGTCAAAGTCGACAGAGTAAAGGTTCATGTTCGTGAGGGAAATGTAGATCTTGTCACGCACTTCTCTGGCTGACGTGTCAAGTGACGCAAAGTGGTAGTCGTCAGGCTCAGCGTCTGCCTCATGATGATCACGACTGCCTGTATTATCCACAACAATTTCACCCAAGTGGGCTAGCAGCACCTACAGTATAAAAAAAAAAAGAAGAGAAAATATATAATGAAGCAAGTACAAAATGCTGCCCATGTACGGCCCCTAAAAAAGTATTCACCAATAAAGTTAGGTACGCTGAATAATAATTTTGTACTCCTGAAGTCATATAATAATGATAATAATAACTGTGTATTGTATAGGCGCTTTACCCAATTTCTTGAACTGGCTCAAAGCGCCGCGAACTGAACCCAACACTCGCGCTCACGTGAATCACACGCATTCTCTAACACACTGGACACAAACACATTACATTCACATGGTGCAAAGGGTCAGCTCAGCTAGTTAAATTTCGGAATTTAGAGCTGCATTTATTTTCAAATTTTGTGGGCTGAAACTTTTGAAAGCAGAGGGGGAGGAAGCCGGAGTACCCGGAGAGAACCCCCGACGATCGGCCCGAATGAACAGTGTCACGTACGAGAAGGACAAATTCTCTGCCCGGAGTGGGACTCGAACCTGACCTCAGACATTGGTGACGAGGTCTTAACCATTAGACCACAGACCGTCTCCAAATACTGCTGTAGTAATTCAGCTCAGACAGGTATCTCTAGAAAAATTCTTGCAGGAAGGATTTTCCAAACTCTGTCTACTGCTACTACTACTAGCACTAGATTTTTTTTTCTCCCTTCCCCCCCCCCCCCCCACCCCCACCCCACCCCTCAACTTATTTGTTTTTTTGGTTTTTTTTTACCTTGGCAAAGAAAACCTAGGGTCAGCACAATTCAAGTAAACAGGCTATGTACAATGGTCGTAACATCTGCTCACAGATTTACAGCACTACTTAAAACCACTTCTCTTCCTCACACACGAAAGATAAAGTCTGACCTGTGGGCTGTTGGGTTTGCACGGAATAACCAAGATAGGCGTCTCCATCCTGGCGTTGAGGACGATAGGATTTTTTGGTGAATCACCAGTCACTGGGCTAGTGGTCACATTATGTGCTCCGGTCATGTCCAGGTCTTGGAGAAGCACCGTGTTCGTTATGTCACCTAGCGACTGCTCCCTGCGTAATGAGGTCATGGACATCCCCTCAGCCACGTCCTTGTCCATGCGACCTCCTACCATCCCCATGGCAACCTCCGTGGCTGCGGTCTTGATGGAGGTGGCGACGGACGTCATGTAGTCCCCAAACTCCGACACACAGTCCACAAGCTCGTCCAGGAATTTAGGGCAGTGAATGTAACACAAAGAAGCCATGTCAAATGAGGCTTCCACGACTTCAGTCGTGTCCCGTCTATCACAAGATGCGTCAACCTCACTCCCTTCCGCGTTGTAACCGTTTGCGATGCCACCAGCTGTTGTGCTGCACACTTTGCTGATGTTGAACCGGCACGCAACACGGCTTGCCGTTTTCACTGGGAACACCTCACTGAAAATCCTCTCGTCCATCGCAGTCTTGAACATATCACAGTGCGGCGAAAGCGACGCTTGAGGCAATGTGTTTGAACCACCGGAAGCTAGAGTAAATGTTGTCGTGGAGCCACCAGACGTGGTGGCGGCAGCAGCTGGTTTCACTGTGTCGGAGTTCAGTTCTGGGGGCTGCAGCTGAGCCTGGCCAATGCTGATCACCTGCTGATACCTCGTGCCCTCAGGGACCACGTCTAAAAGGTGAAGGCCACCCAAGCTTCCTTCCACTTGCCAGGAGTTGTCTGCAAAAACAACCATGACAACCATGTCACATGTACCTGGGGTTGATAAGAAGACTAGCCCACTGGCTAGATAAAACTAATACTGGCTGGTGAAACGTTCTGATGGCCTGCCTGATGACTCAAAATTTACAGCTGGTACGCATACACACTGCGCTGCTTGAGGACCAAAACTTTACTTCTGGCGAGCATACAGATAGCAAGGATTGCACTTCTGAGAAAGTGAAAGCCAGCGGCAGTGTGTTCAACTGATAGCACTTGCTCTCAGTCTTATTGCTATGCTCACTCTTACAGTTGAGACTGGAGCTCCTACACTTCATACATCCAGCTCGACACCAAGTCACCTACAACACGTACCCACTGACAGACTGACCAGATCTCAGGGCTCCCAAGTATTTTACTGCACTAGTGACTTCCTGTTATTGCCAGCCTCGTCTGCTAGACCAGGTTCCAAGACCCAACCTCCTAAATATTTATCCCATTCACTTTGCATGTAAAGCATACAAAGCTTCCGACATGGACCTACCTAGGGTCGCCTGTACTTTTGCAGAAGACATGGTCGCCGTGGCAACCTTTCTGGCCACCCGTGCTCCCTCCTCCTCGAGGAAGCGCAGCAGGAGTACATTCAGCCGCTTGAAGTCTGCATTGATGTACAAGTTGCTGGTCAACTCCTGTAGACAGAATTCATAGTTGTTTATTTCCTTTCTGTGACATCACAGCTGAACATCAAACCTATGAGAAATTACATAGCAAGCCCCCCCCCCCCCCCCCCCCCCAAAAAAAAAGAAAAGAAAAAAAAAAGAAAAAAAGATATACACACACGCACACATCCACAAACACAACAAACCCCCAGGAACACTCTAATAATTATATACTAAAGTGGAAAGTATTGAGTATTGCAGAATCAAACACTGTACATGATACGACAATGTTGTTCACAAAGATGAGTCAAACTCAGAGACACAGCTGACACCGACCTTGCTGGGTTTGTCAACAAGACTGCTGTGACTGGCGGAGTAGAGAGTGCCTTTCTGACCCATCTTATTGCTGGCCTCCTGACTTGGGAAAGTTCTTTTCAGAAAGCCCAAGATCTCCACCAGCGTCTCTTGATTTGCTGATAAACAATCAATAATAATAATAATAATGCAATGACCAAACAAAACAGGAGTATGTTCATAGTGTGAGGAGGGAGAAAAAAGGAGAGAGATAGAGAGAGAGAGAGAGAGAGAGAATTAACTGGTTTTTTTTGTGTTGTACATTTCCTCAGATTGTAACAGTAATAATAAAGAAACAAAAATAACCCTGATGCATGAAAACGTTTTCCACGCATAACTGTTCACTGCTGCAAGAGGCTACAGGCAGTGAAAAGTTACAGGTAGTCAACAGACATTTGTGACCCTCCACCACGAAATGAGGCGTCTTGTAACATGAACAAATACTAAATTAGCACAAGAAGACTCATTTCGTGGTGGAGGGTCACATTTAACAAAACGTACCTGACCGACAAAAGCCAAGAATTACCTACCAATAAAATCAAGACTGTTGAACTGTAGATTCAGAATCCTCATCTCCGTGTCATCTCCAGTCTTCTCTGCTGGCGATACTGGTGGGCTGACGATTTCAAACTCCAACGATATCAGTGCCTCTGACCTTGACCCTTCTCCCGGCTCATCTTGCAAGCCTGCAACTTTAGCTTTCGGGGGCCCTGGCCCTGAAACGGGTTTTGAAAAATGATCATTGTGTGTGCTGTCTCAGACCCATTCTTCTCAGCAATCTAGGACGACAATAGATTTCACTTTTGAAAAGACACCAGCAGCTCTACCACCATTTTGTAAAAAAGGTCATTTGAATTTGATAGACCCTTCTACTATTTTATAATATAGCTCTTGTGCTCTTTCTTTATACTATAACAGGCGTGAAAACAGGATAAAGATCACTCTGCCTACTCCAACTAACACCAAAAAAACATCCGATAACTAATAGAATAATAAAAGACGAGCTGTCACGGAGCTGAGCAAGGTTAGCTGTGAAATCCTGTAATGATAACAATGTGACAACTACTTCACACGGTGTGTCATGTATCACAGTTTTAAGAGCGGCCTTGAGCGTGAGAAGTACACTGAGCTGATTTATACTAGTATCTATAGAACCGCTCTCGCCCAGTTTTGAATGGGGGTTTCCCCTATAAACGCACACCGCTTCCGTTACCAACAGTCAGCTGATCGCCTTTTGTGTCCAGTGTGTACCGACTGCATAGAAACTGAGCAGCACGTGCTGTTCGTATGTCCTGTCTACACGCAGCTGAGGGACAGGTTTTTGCCAGCTTTGGACCAGACTCACTTTGCCAGTATCATGAAAAGCAATAGCGAGGCCAAGATAATCAGCTTAGCGAAATTCTTGTTTTTCGCTTTTAAACGTCACGCCTCGTTCTTGCAAGTGTAACACGATTTATCCAGTCTTACCATTTATTCGTACTTTGTGTTATCGTGCTGTAAATGTCCCTGTTGCTCATATACATGTTTGTGCGTTCCTTTGATCATAGTATTACTGTTTTGTTTACCCTCATGATAGCGGCCTATGGCCGGGATCAATAAAATCTGTCGAGTCGAGTCGAGACAACTACTTCTACCGTGATCCACAGTTTGCTACCTGCTCCACCAACAGCATGTGCAGCAACATGTCTATTGTAGTCATCCGAATAGGAACCAAATGAAGCTTGAGCAAAATCAAATGACGGACAAACTGAGGCAAATCATGTGCTCTTCAAAGACTGTGGGAATGTCTTACATCTGGGTAGATACTGGAATGCGCTAGACAAAGCATCCTGAATGGCCTGCAGACCACTGAAGGACCCCGGCTGGAAGCCAACTGGTGACTGTGACCTTGGGGACGATGGTGAGCACGGGGACTGCGGCGACACTGGTGAATTGACCTCTGACCCCATGATGCTACCGCTGCGGCTATCGAGTCTGTAAAAGTAATGAGAGAAACACTGACCACTAGGATTCTATTCTGAGACAGTATTAGTAAGATGAAAGGAGGCAAATTATCATTTACATAAATGCTGAACAGGCAACCTACAAAAGCAAGGATGGTCGGTTCAATTACAGCAATCAGGAGCACATACACATTTTGATAGTGCCTGATACAAACAGACTGGACACAAAAAATGCGGACTGGGTCTTTGTATTAAAAAAAAAAAAAAGCCTAAACAAGGCTCCATAAGAACACATTCTTATGAAGTGCACAGCATAATATATACTCACTGCACATTGTGGTGTGAGGCAACCAGCAGCTCAAAGTCCTGGCCGTAACTCTGCAGCGCGTCCACAACCAGCAGGCTGTGCACCGTCAGAGCCAGTGACGCGTTTTCTGGTTTCTTGTGGAGGTTGGCTTGAACGCCTGTCACCTGCAGCTCCAGCAGTGCCTTGCCTGCACGCAGCACACACACACATTGACTGTGACAGACAAATTATACAAAGAGATCCACCACGCACAGCAGAAAGAAAGCGAGCAAGCAAGGAAGGGAAACAAGATGGTCACCAGCCCAATATGTTGTTTCCATTCAGTGACCTGCTGTCGTCAATAAAAGATCTTGATATATTTAGAGACCCCAAATTTGAAGCCCCTCGGCTGAGTAATTTCGGAGATACAGGCCTCGACACAATAACACACACACACACACACACACACACACACACACACACACACACATCCCGACAGCACTCACTGTGGCGGAGAAGTGCGTTCAGTGGCACCCTGCCCACCAGTAACAATGACGTTATTATCAGAGTTAAACTTGCATCATGTTTCTGCGGAGAATGCAAGCGACGTGTTTCCATTACTGTGGAAATTTATTTTTTTAGTAAAATGTCTTTCTCCTAGGTACCTACCAGATGACATGAAAAGGAGGAAAGAACAAAAACAGGAGGAGGACAGGAAGAAAGAGAGAAATAAAGAAAGACAAAACTACTTGCCCTGACTCTGGACCTCAAGAGAGAGGTTGTTGATTAGGAACTGCACAATGAACAGGTTGTTGTCCACGGGGCCAGCTGGGGCGTCCTCCACCTCTCCACCAACACTAAGACAGAAATTCACCATCAGTGTAACACTCTACACATCATTATCATGGGATTCCTGCTTTGAGAACCACTTCTGAGATGTAGAGAAAGTGTCATCTTGCACTATTCTCAAAATCAGGCTTCACCAAACTTCCAAAACAACTTCATATGGTAAGCTGAAAAAAACAATCAGTCACAGCGCCTCATTAAGGCCCATGGCACCCAAAAGAAAGACCCCTTTATAAATCCACACAAAGTGAACACTGTAACGTGAAAAGGTGTATAACTCTTTAAAGCCCACGCAAAAAAACCACATTTTTACTTGAAATCTTCAGATCACTAGAGGCCACTATTGCGCAATCTGCAGCGGTCTCACGCCTAGCAGGAAGGCCCAAGCCTTGCGCAATAGTGGCTTGAAATGGCTCCCACAGGTGTGCAGTGGCTTGTTCTTTTTAACCAGTTTTATTATATACAGCAGGCAGGGGGTGGTCGGGCTTGTGCTCCTAAGAAATAACGTGGTCCCATTCTGAGGATGCAAAATACCTGCAGTATAGTCAAGATGACCTGTACTTGGTGCAATTCTTAGAAACATCACAAGTCCCCCTAGACTTAGATTTCCACCTAACAACCAACGTATGTGAGAGTACCACGAGACAGGCAGAAGAAGCCAAGTGGGGTATTGATTACATACTCATGGAGACGGTTCATATCGACAGCAGACTGCATGGAGCTGAGCCCAACACCAGAGGAAGACAAACTGTGGGAAGACATGAGAGTTGGTGTGCTGGTGGTGGATGTGGTCAGTGTGTCCACACACGTCCGCATCGCCTGGATCTGGAAACAAACAGCGACACTAACAACACTAAGAAACATGCAGATACAAAAACTTACAGCAAAACAAGGAGTATGAAATTACAAGCCATCTTCATCATCACAGGTGTCAGTGTAAATCATAATGGATTCGGTTAATTGACAATGACAATGACAAATGTTTTATTTAGTTTAGGCTTTTCGGCCCACGGATTTGGTTGATTGTGTGTGTGTGTGTGTGTGTGTGTGTGTGTGTGTGTGTGTGTGTGTGTGTGTGTGTGTGTGTGTGTGTGTGTGTGTGTGCGTGTGTGTGCGTGCGTTTAATTTGCCAAAATAAACATCAAAACAGTACAATCACACGGAAAATGATGCATCAGAAAGAATCTTGCCAAACAAGTATCTAACCTGTTGCAGCAATGAGAGGAAAACCATTCTCCGGTGTACAGACACATTAGGGTCTGATCACTCACTTTTCTTTCATTCAGATGGAAGGTGAGAGAAGGTAGTGTTCCTGAGACTGTAGCAGTTGGCCAGCGAGGGTCAGCAGTCACTATCAGTCGCCTGCAAAAAGAATTCTTACACTGACTGGCGAACACACACAAAAAACTAACATACTACTGAAACAAATTAAAACATATGTCGGAAGATCATTAAAACCATCACAGATTTAAATAATACACACAAATTTCTTTTTTACACAGCATTGCTGTTCGAAAGAAATTTGTAGAAAGTACACAGACAACACATACCACCCTGTAGGCATCTCAGAGTTTATTTTAGACCACCAGCCACTTTCCATCTGGGATACTAAACAATGCACTGACCTTTCCAGCTGCAGGGAGATGGTAAATCGGTCCAGAATGTGCATTATGCTTGTGCCACGTGCGTAAGCATGCCTCCAGTTGTCATGGAGACGACCCATCAGAACTTGCATCTCTGTCAGCTCAAGTTTGTACCTGGAACATGTATGACAACCTTGCAAGATAACTTAACATGTTAGTTTACCCTTACCACACACAATACATGACAATGGCCACTGCAAAAGAAGTTCAGATGAATGAGAAGATACGCCAGCATGGAGCTGGATGAAGAACAGCAAACCCCTCCCTACTCACTTTTCGTACAGTCTGTCCATCACAGCAGCGTCTGTGAGATTCAGATTGTGTGAGCTGTCTTTCTTGCTCAGCTCACTCCCTGTCACTGTGTCCTGACTCTCAGCTTCATTTGGCGGAGTTGACATTGGTGTCTGGAAGTCCTCTGTAAAACAATGAGGCATGGATGTTTTGTTTAAGAAGCACGTTAGAATAATCTGAACTTTTTATTGCAACGACTGTACAATGCAACTTTTCTTTTCTATTTTCATAATAAAATAGATTACATGTAAGGAACAATAAAGCAACTTGAAACTGAATATAAACTAAAAATTTTACATTTGCATGACAGAATTCCCTCATCATACTATTATCACAATATTATACAAAAGGTTCAATGCCTTGACAATTTACAGAATGTTCTTTCTCATTTCAATTTGTGTCAGAAACATTGTTCTTTTTGTTTTTGTTTTTTTAAATACGGTGTTTATTTTTAAAAGCTGTCTTAGTGTCTAGGCTTACAATGAGAAATCACCAAGTAGTAGCAAAACCCTAGAGTCTAGTGTGTACTGACAGACAGGCACCACCACAGACACCACTAAACATAAGTGTTCCCCATTTTCTAGCTGAGGTCTAGTCATGTTACAGCAGCAGCAAAAAAATGGTGACCTCTCCTACAACACCCCTACTATAAGTCAAGCAGTACACAAGTCACGACACAAGCAATAAGTGAAATTAAAGGAGAACATAGAGATGCCAAACCTTCTGTTTCCTCCCTAGCAGCGGCATCCTCTTCAGCAGACACTGTCTTAAAGCGGAAGTTTCCCAGATCCATGACAACAAGCACCGGGTTCTGCTCCAGAAGGTTCTCTGGCACAATCAGCTTGGGGGCACTGATGTCAAGGTCAATGTGCCATCTCCCTTTTCGGTTCTGGTGAAAATGTTAAGCAGTCGTAACCAAAATAGTCTCAGCATTAAGCATGTGAAATTATATTCAAATGTTAAAAATCATGTCATGTTTGTCATGTTAGACTGAAACATATCTCTTTTTATAACTTGCTTGTGGCACTCACAGCAAGATTAATGTACCATCTCTTCTTTCAGGTCTGGTAAAAATGTAATCTAATCATGAATCACCAAAGTTTTCACACTGGGAATGTTAAAAAAAAACAAAAAACAAAAAAAAACCACCAAAAACAACCACCAAAAAATCCAAATATTATTTTCACAAATAGTTACAATGGTATCCATTTCCGACTGTGATTTTTTTTTTCTTTTCTTTTTTCAAAAGAATCTGCTTGTATGCAGACCTACTGTAACCAAGACAAACAATTCTGCGTCAGATCTGAGTAAGACACTTTGGCACTCACCTCAGCCTCCAGCAGCTGGTCCAGAGTGTGTTTGAGCTCCTCTTGTGTCTGTTTCCGCAGCTTCTCAAACTGCCATGATGACACTGGGGAACACAGGGTTTGGTAAGACAAACTATAATCACACATTCTCCTCTGAGATTAACTGTGCTGTCGCTAAAAGACAGAGTGCATGCATATTTTTTCAGACCCAGAAGTAAAGCCTCACACTGTGTAAGACAGGCGTTCACACAGTCTGCATAAGTCAGGTTCAATGGTTCAGTGTTTGGAAAAAAATGGAGATAGATCTATGTCAACAACAGAAGGAAATGAATGACTCCCCAAACAAACCAGAACAGACCTGCGCTCGCAGCTTTGTAGAGACCAGTGTTGGGCAGAGTAAAAACATCCTTCACTCGTCGCAGCAGTGTTGGAGTGTAGATGATATCAATGGCACGAGTTGTTACAGAGGCTCTGAAAAAAAAAAATCATGTTAAATGAAAAAAAATAAAAAAATCATGTTAAACGCTACACCCATTACAACTGACAAGAATTAGATGAAGAGTACCACATTCACACACAAATGTCGTGCAAGGAATATTGTTACCAGAACAAATTGCAATACATATCATTAAAATCAATTCATTCTGGTTAACAATTTTGTTTGTAAATTACCAATGTGTGACCAAAAGCTTTCTACTATCATTTAGTAAAAAAGGGCCTAAGTGCAACAGATCTGACAGTCCCTTAGGCCATTTTTCGCAACGACGGTAGTGTTCATCATCCTCATCAGTCAGGTGCTCTTCTCTTTTACTATTGCTGAAATAAAATTCTTGCAGCCTTTCCAGTCAACTCACTTGTACTTGAAGCGACTGTTAGCGGGGTTCTTCTCGTAGACAAGCTTGAAGAACTGCCATTTTGGATCCGCTGCCTCCTCCTTGCTGGGCTGGCGAAGTTTTTCCCCACCTCTCGTCTGCAGGATGGGGTTGAAATTGGAGCCGGAGCGACTCAATGGATCCTAGATATAGGACATTGTGACAGTGCTTAATTTCTTCAGTGTCAGAACAGCTTGCAGTAAACACAATCAAATCTTTCCATGCATGACTAGCCCCCATAGTGTAGTAGTAAGCACTTCAGACCATGGACTGGGAGACAAAGGTTCAAATCATGTCGGACGTAAGCTCCTGCCAGAAGCAGCTATGCTATGGGCCCAATGGGGAGGCTGTTGCCACACAGCTAAGACTCATCCCCTTCACAGGTGCGACTTGGGGGGGGGGGGGGGGGCCTTCCCTTGTGACATATCTCATGATGTGGATGATTACATGAAAGGCACCAAAAGTGCCATAGCTCCCATGCCCGGTCACTGCTAGGATATTTATGAAAGGAGGCAAGGAATGCGGCCAGTAACCAGCTCTCCAGCCAAGAGTGGTTTATACTAAGAAAATAATCCTTGGTGTTTGCTCAAGCAGTGCATTTACCTTTGACTGAGGACAAATGAGGTAAGGGAAGACAGAGTTCTTGCTGCACAGGTCCTCGAGGAAGAGGCTTCCCACAGCCAGGGAGAACTTCATGGCGCTGGTGCGTGGCCGTGACTCAAACTCCATGTTGATGGTGGTGCACTGAAGTTCTGCTAGCGGACAGCTGGTCATTTCTGGAAACAGAGGAATAGTTAGCATGAACTTCTTGCGCATGAACATGTAACAGATTAACCAGCTGATGAAAATCTCTAAATCCGATTTGTACCAAATTAGTTATGCAAGAACCTATACTCCCATCCCCAAGTAAGCCCAAGGATAGAAGACCAGCTGGAATCTCAGTAAATGCATTGTCTGTTCACATGAGCTCTGGAACATACAAAGCAAGCAAGCTTGAGCTACAGACACCTCACACTACCACACAAGTGACAATTATGAGAAGAACGGGGAATCCCAGAACACAGTTATGTGTTACTTGTGTCTTTTTGTCTTTTTGTTTTTTAGCACTGGTGGCCACAATACACTTAGGCCAGCAGGTGAGTTGTAAACTGTTTCTGTTTTAGTGACACTGGCTGTCAGATGGGTTGCTGAAGCAACACCAGAGATGCCAAAGGGGGACATGGCTGCAAAAATTCTATTGAGATCCGCAGTCATCACTGGCACACCTCTTACAACCATTTCAGTTTACCCAGCTTTGTTTTCACAAGTCAAGAAGACATTTTCTGAACTCTTCAAGGTTGCTCACCTGTGTCACCAATGAAATTTTCCACCAGCTTGAAGGATCCAGTCTTGAGAATAAAGGACATGCGAGCAAACACAGTGTCTTTGCGCAGAAAGGAACTATTCTCCGAGGAGTCATTGATCACGTCCAGGATTTCTTGCTCTGAAATGTAATGGATTAAGTGAATACACTTGACACACAGAAGTATACAGCGTACATTTTTGTGCAATTATCTCCTACTGTTACTGTGTTTTTATAGAGCAAGGTATAAAAAGTATATAAATTAATTAAAACGCTGATACATGATGTCCTGATTTTATTTCCAACACATCACCAACTTTTTTTTAACAGCATCACAACTGTTTGTTTTTCACAGACATCACCGGCAGACCACAACAAAGATAAGATTTTTATCACAGACTGTTATGACAGACTAAACATAGATTGGTGACAGAAAGGAACTTCTGTCCTACATGAGAAAGAAATATGGTGCAAAGATAGTTTACAATTACACACATATCAAATACACATACTACAAACACACCCTTACCAATTTCTGCCTCTTCTTCGTACGTTGCCACAGGCTTTTCTTCCCGATCAGAGGGCAGTGCATCAGCCATGCTACCCCCCTGATCCACTACTGGAGAAACGGAGGATGAATGAGGTGATGACGGTGGACTCTGGGTGGCTGGTGTCGACTGGTACCAACCAGACCACCCCGGAAACCAGCTGCGGAAAAGACCCCCACCACCGCTGCTGGGGGTGTCTTGCTGCGGTTGTGGTTGTTGAGCGGACGCTGCTAAATCCCCTGGGTGGGGTTTCCTGGTGATCTCAATGGACTGAGAGCAAGAAAACCGAGTAAAGAATTAGAATCACAGAGAAAAGATCAACTATTATGTGGCACTGGCGTGATTTGGAGGAAAGCTGAAGAGAAGTATGAAATACGTTTTAGTACGTTTACTGTGAACTAATCTCCGAACACATTTGTGAAAAAAAGATTCAATGCTTTTACACTTTATTTTCAAGAGCAAACCCCCCCCCCCCCCCCCCCAAAAAAAAGAAGAAAATCCTGTGGACTCTTCTTCTAGACTATAAAGATGTATTGCATTATACTGCATTATTCAAAAACGATGATAAAGGGTGAAGAAAAATATCCTAAAGACGCAGACATAGAGACATAGATGGCTGTGAAAGCAGGTGGCTATACAGAACTCACCAGTTTGTTCTCCCTGCGCAATTTGAAGAAGATGCGCTCTCTGATGACTTTCAGTTCCTCGTATTCCCATTTTTCCTCAATCTCATCTTTGTCCTCCTGCAAGCAGCCGATAATGGTCAACTACTTCAGCTGCTACAAAAATGAAACTTGAAAACTGTATTTTCAGCAAGTTTATATCGCTTTCCCATCTACAAGTGCAACAGATCACTAACTGTAAGTATAAATGTAGATGTTCTGAGTAAATGACGAAATAGTCCGTCTGCCAGACAGCCAAGAAATCAGGCAAAAGTATTTTTCAAAATATGAGGCATGTGGGCCTCTATGGATCCCCTCTGCCTTTTTCCTTTTCCTGTAGTCACAAGTAAATCACCTGATCAGTTCTGTTGTGGTGGTGGAATTTTGGAGCAACTTGATTCTGAGAAAGGCTGAGAATAATATATATGTTATACATTTCTCTTTTCTCGAGTTCAGTTACCCCAAATTTCAGCAACAAAGACTACACACTCAGTGTCGTCAAAGACTCAGGACTTGCCTTTTGCTGCTGGGTGAGTGGTTCCCCCATCAGGTGGTCGGCATACAGTCTGCTGTAGATGACCGCCTGGTGCGCTCGCTCCGTTAGGAAACTGCGGGTCAGACGCCGATTGCGCTCTCTGATCTGGTTCAGGTGGGACTGAATAGCAAACGTCCACCACCTTCTTGCACTGTTCACAAATCAATCAATCAATCAATGTGCACTTTGTGCACACAGAGAAGCAAGGAAAGAAATGCAACATGAAAGAAGAGGGGAGAGGTGCTCTACAAAGACATTTTATTACTCTTCCTCCATGGTGCAGTTTCCACTGAAGGTGACTCCCATTTTAATAGGGACACCCATATGGTGATGTCAATGTTCTACCAAAAGTTCAAATGACACAAATCATCACCTCTGCTAGTGACATGCAAAGCTGGACAGGTTACACATTCCTGGCATAACAAGATCTAACAAACTGACGACGACAAAATACAAATGTTGAAATGACCTGCTTGGAAGAGTGTTATTCTCCTTTGTTTTTATCAAAGTTCCCCAGCAGGCTCCACAAATTTCAAAACTGCCGCAGAAAAACTCAGACTTACTTGTTTCTCACAGTGCATGCTGGTCGGAACTTGCGGTACTTCCTGCGCCTGTTGTGCCGGGAAAACTCCCGCTGCCACAGAAGGAGGCTGCGGTACTGACTGGTGGCCATGGAGAATGCCATCTGGTCCATGGTGAGGTCGACTGTAATGCGAGGTTTGTTGGGTGAGCGCAGTGGAAGCGTTGAGGTGTAGCGCTTTACACGAGCTTGAGCGTTGATTGGCTGCAGAATGTATTCATGCTCCTGCAAGTGATTGAAGGAATAAGAATAATCACATTAATATAGGTGCTTTATCCCAAAGCATCATGAGCTAAACCCAAAATGCACGCTCACACGAATCAAACGTATTCTCTCACACACTGCACATGAGCACACTACAATCACGTGGTGCAGAGGGCCAGCTAAGCAACTTAAGTTTCTGAAGTTTTAAACTGCATTTAAAAAAAAAAAAGAAAAAAAAGTGGGCTGAACATTTCCAAAGCAGAGGGGGAGGAAGTGGGAGTACCTGGAGAGAACCCCTAACAGTTGGCCCACATACGACTCACGAGAAAGAAAAATTCTTCGCCCCGAGTGGGACTTGAACCTAACCTCTCGCATTGGTGACAAAGTCTTAACCACTAGACCACCGACTGTCCCTAGGGAACTGCATTAGAAACTACATGTACCAGCAAGCCACAGCACAACAATGACACAGCATTACAAAAGTAGTTCTGAAATACAAACTCGATTAGCAGGTTTCAGAAAGCCTGGACACTCACCTTGAACTGATTGTTTTTTGTACGGAACATCTCCCTCTGAAGCTCATCCTAAAAAAGACATGGTCTATATGAATTTACGCTTCGACAAACACAAGACAAATGTGCCAATCTTAAAAAACATCCTGTGAGACTGATCTCACTGTTCACTATCACCACTAATTCTGACCACGTAAGTACATGTAGTTTCAATATGTGAAGTCTTGCTATGTTCACAAAACAGTACCACAGTGATGTATGTAGTAGCCGAAACACTATTTTTCTGGTGAGATCGACGCTTTGATGAATCACACACCAGGCATCAACGAGTGGTCAGTATAACTTGGCAATACTTGTCTTTGATCATCCATTACTTTATCTTCCAATGCCTTGAAGAGGTCCTGGTACTTTTATTCTGGGTGCACTATAAACGCTGGGATCACAAAGGTTCTGGTACAACTCACAGCCAGCTGTGAGAGGGGGAGGTCGCCCAGCAGAGTGACGTTGTTGTCACAGTAGACGGCCAGATTCTGCAGGTCAACAAGCTTGTACATGATGTCTGCTGAGTCATGGCTGACAAACTTTGGTACCTGCACAGTAATATTTTTTTTTAAAAACGTAAACATGGTAACTGTCAAACAAGGCGTTTGATGAAGAAAACGAACTATAGAAAATGGAAAAAATAAGGGATATCAGAACATGTTACATATGCTAATGTTCTCATGCAGTGAAAGTTTGTGCACAGCTGGCGTCTGGCGTCCCCATGGACAATTTACAGATAAAATATTAAAATAAAATAAAAATCAAGGAAAATTGGATAGCGGGTAAACTCTGGCTTTAAATCACTGAAACCAGTGATAAACAGCTTTAGAATTATTTGATACACTTCCACATGGCTGTTTCTGTTCCTCACCCAAGTGCTGTCTGTGCTGTGAACGCTGAGTTTCTTGATGGTAAGGCCACAGGAAAATGGACGGGCAGGGTTTGTTTTGTCATCTTCATAGCGCAGATGCACATCTTTCACATTCAACTGTAACAAGACCACAGACAGTATGAACTTCACCCATCAGATGCATACACTTATATTCGAGACAGAAATGTGTTACAAACAAGTGTGAGACATATAACCCAACACAAACACAATAATAATAATCAGCACATTATTACAGGCATTTTATCCTAGTAATTAAGAACTGAGCTCAACACACATGTTTATGTAAACAACATGCATTCTATCACATCAAAGGACATCAACACAGTACTATCGCGTGGTGTGAAGGTTCAGCAAACAATTTGGCATTTAGTGGACTAAGTAATTCTCTAGCCCTCTTATACGTGGCTTTTTTTCTGCAAAGGGTGGGTAAACACACCAAGTGGCTCTGAAACTCTAAAAAGCATATATATACATGTAGTTATTTACGCTTTGGATATGTTCAGCCCACCATATCTGAAAATGAATGCAATTCTGAAATTCCAAAACTTAAATTGCCAAGCTGGACCTTCGCAACATGTTACTGTTATATGTGTTCACGTCCAGTGTCTGAGAGAATGCTTGTGATTTATGTGAGCCTGCGTGTTGGGTTCAGCTCATGACAAGTTGAGCCAAATCTTGAGATAAAGTGCCTATATTAATGCCATTATTATTTTATGTTATATATGCTGAATAGGGATTCCACAAAACTTTCCCTGACCAAAGATACACTCTGTAATGTTGTTCACCAACCAGCAGATCTCAAAAACAAATATATATACCCTTGCAGAGTGTCCCAAATTTGGGATGCTGGGTATAGAAAATCTTGAAAAACTCACCTGAATGTTTTCCAAGATGTTGGCGGCCATTGAGGCGCCATATGAAAACCAAGATCCGCTGTCTGCTGCTTTGGTTTGTCGCAGCACCTGTTACAAAATGGTCACAATGAGCTGCACTGGCTGTGGTAAAGCACAAAATTTAATAAAAATCAGTTGTTTCAGGTTGCATAATAATAATAATAATAATAAAAAAGGTAGGGGCTGACACGCAGAGACTTCTTTCTTTAAATCTAGTTCTAAACTGTTGCACCATTGTACAGAAAGATGCTGAAAAGTATGCACAATGCTTCCCTTGCGCATTTACTATTTTTAGTTTTCTCGTGTGTGTGTGTGTGTGTGTGTGTGTGTGTGTGTGTGTGTGTGAGTGAATTGTTTTGGGTTTTAAACGAGTGTGATCAGGGTGCACACATACACACACACATATATATATATATATATATATATATATATATATATATATATATATATATATATATAGGGGAAGTAAGTAAAGCTGAGAGCGCTCCCTAGATCTAGGAGATGTGTGCTTTGTATGCCAGTGGACAAGTCCGCCTTGCCCTATATTGGCTACAAGCCACAGTGGAGGGGGGGGGGGGGGGACCTACCATCCTACCGCTGAAACGTCTAACAGTTGGTGCTGGTTGGACGCTGCAGCCCTCGAGGGTATCGCCGCATGCTCACTTGATGAGGGTCCCATTGACCCGAAACCATGGTCGTGAGCGGCTAAAATCACCAATTCATATGGCCTTGGTTGTACCGACCATTTTCCTCCCGGTGGGAGGGGAATGGGGGCCCTATGAATGGTGAGATACCCTTAGATCTGTTAGACGTTTCAGTGGTAGGATGGTAGGTCCCCCCCCCCCCTCCACTGTGGCTTGTAGCCAATATAGGGCAAGGCGGACTTGTCCACTGGCATACAAAGCACACATCTCCTAGATCTAGGGAGCGCTCTCAGCTTTACTTACTTCCCCTACTTTCAAACTGACCTGATTGAGCGCATGTATTCGGCTTTAGCGACGCCTTTGTTCCTTTTCTATATTAAATGTAATTACATGACATTACACCTAGGCAGTTGCTCCTTCTAAATTATTTAGTCTTTTTCCGCTGAAACCTCTTGCAGAGCTTTAGGGTAGCGACATCTGCTAGTACTGGAGACGCACCAGATTATTCTGGGGCAGCCTTTTAGTGCTGGTTGGACGCTGCAGCCCTCGAAGGTATCGCCGCATGCTCACCTGATGAGGGTCCCATTGACCCGAAACCATGGTCGTGAGCGGCTAAATCCACCAATTCATATGGCCTTGGTTGTACTGACCATTTTCCTCCCGGTGGGAGGGGAATGGGGGCCCTATGAATGGTGAGATACCCTTAGATCTGTTAGACGTTTCAGCGGTAGGATGGTAGGTCCCCCCCCCCCTCCACTGTGGCTTGTAGCCAATATAGGGCAAGGCGGACTTGTCCACTGGCATACAAAGCACACATCTCCTAGATCTAGGGAGCGCTCTCAGCTTTACTTACTTCCCCTACTTTCAAATTGACCTGACTGAGCGCATGTATTCGGGTTTAGCGACGCCTTTGTTCCTTTTCTATATATATATATATATGTCAGGGCTTTGTTGGCATTTAGTGACAAAGTGCGCGGGCAGGCAAAGCCATGAGTGCACGTCTGCACTGCAGACACGTTAATTATTTCATTTTTTTAAGACTAAAATCTGTGCAGTTTTGTGCATTTAAAGTGCTTCAGAAGGGGGAAAACACACTTTTCTACGGGAAGAAAAGTTTTAGCCAAAGTTCGGAAGTCCGTAAAAAGGTGGAGGATTTTAATCCCTGAGGGAAAATATACAGTAAGACTAAAATCTGTGCAATTTGGTGCGTTTTAGCATGATTTTAAGTGTTTCAAAGGAGGAAACACACTTTTCAAGGGGAGGAATACTTTTAGCCAAAGGTGGAAATCCCTGATATATATACTGACCTGCCACTTGGTTTCCAGAGCCTCCAGCATGGCCCTCTTGACATTCTGCAACATCTCTTTCTCCTCGGCTTCATTGTACTGTAAATAAAAACAACACATCAGCTCAGCGGCATTGGATAAGTATCCCAATTGTTGGGAGGACAGCAGCACTTTCCTCTTCATTGAACAGCCTTCTTTTCACAGATGGGTGAACATTCCACAACCACTTTGCCTTTAAAAAGTACTTTGATTAGGCATGAGTTTTCCCACTGCCAAAAACAACGGAAAACAGTATGTGTTACACTGAAAGAGGAAACAACGGCAATATCAAGCGCCCTGTATTTTTTTCTCCCTCATGAAATGGTGGAAACACAAACGGCATACAAATAAAAAATGGCAGAAACTGGCCTAGGGGCTGAAAGAAAATCAAGCCTGATACAGGATACTGGTGAACTTCCATGTTTGTTCCAATTTGTTTTTTTGTTTGTTTTTTTTTTTTTTTGGGGGGGGGGGGGGGGGGGCTCAACAGCGGAAAAACAAACAAACAAACAAAAAATGGTGGAAAGTGGCCTAGAGGCGGCAGAATTCTGCTAACGGCAGCAAAAACTCATGCCTGTTGATCCCCGTTTTCACTACCCTTCCACCCAAACCACACCCAATATCCATTCCACAGGTCTGCACCCCACTCACCATACCACATATTTTCCCAGTTTCACAAAATATGTATTTAAACATCATATAATTTCCACTTCTGTTTTGCTGGCTGCATTACTATACATGTATAATTAGAACTGTCAATGACAATGTAATATATATGCAGTCTGTAACAGCTGTGGTAACACAGATTGTGCTGTCTTCATGAACCAGGTGTCTACACTACAGTCTAGATGGCCATTTCATTACATGTACCACTATTGTTCACTAAGAAAATGCTGTTTATGCAAAAAAAAAAAAAAAAAAAAAGCAGTCTACTGTCGAGTATCACAGATGAGTAAACTCAAAAACCCTCTTGGAGGTGAGGTTGTGGGAAAAATATATATATATATATTTTTTAAACAAGCCCTTTAAACGAAACACAAAAACAACATAACAATAACACACACACACACATGTATATATATACATGTATACCATTTCTCTTTTTCTCAAAATTTTAATCTAAACTGCAATCTACACAAATTATGCAAAAAAGGGTAAAAAAATCTGTTAATGTGATTCCTGATATCACTAATGTAGCCCAAACTGAAATGCAAAGCTGATGTAAACTATTTGTACCTGTAGGTTTTTCAGTGGTCCAGCAACAAGGTAAAGTTTTTCAATAGAAATGACCCATGGCTCACTCCGCAGTCTTCTCAGAGGAATGTGCAGTGTGATCTTTCCAATAAACCCTGAGAGAAAGAACAGAACGTAGGATGCATTAATACCATTTTGCTGAAGAATAAATCACATCCCTCAAACTCTGATTAATTTTTCCAAACTAACCTTTGGCTAGCCAATTTTTACTAGCCAAACTACAGAAGTTACTAGCCAGGCTAGAGAAGATCCTAGCCAAACTTCATGTGTTTCAAGTTTGCCTTTTGTCATACTTCAGCCATGAAAATTCTCTGTTCCACCGCACAAGAATCTGGCGCCGCTCAGCTGCTGTTGCCTTCTTTGGACCAGGAGGTTTATCGGCTTCTGCTTCATCCACAGTTAACGGCTTGTTGCACTTCATTGATAGATGGCAGCTTCGAACAAGGATTTGCTGGCAGTATGGATCGGAAACTCATGAAAGTTTTTTCACTGCTAGGACACTGAAAAACTGACTTTGTTTTACCTCACTCGCATCTGGCACGTAAGGTTTTAATTTTACTCACCATCATCTTTTTCCACCTGCCACAAAGAGTGCAATACTCACCGTTTTCTGGGCTGAATTACTAGAATTCTTCCTAATTCCAATCAGCTTTAGAAGAAGAAGAAGGAATTTTTGTGCTCTCTTTACACTTTCTTTTTAAACATAAATTTAGATAAAACATGCGTCATTTACATGTATGTAATTATTGCAGAGAGAGTTCATCACCTACCAGACTTTACTTCTAGTGGAATGTCAAGACTTTTCAGGGCATCTTTCTTCAGAGGCAAATTTTCCAGTTCAACTGCTCCTTGTAGCAAAGCAATAGACAGCTGATCGGTGTTGAGGTTCTCCACGTATTCGCCAACATACGTGTTGAGAACCCATGCTGCCAGTCCTTCCAACATGGCAGCACTTTGTCAGCTCAGAAGTGTCTGTAACAACTCCTTTCCCTTAGCCAAGCAGCAACACACAGCTGGACTAAGTATTCCGGTACCTTAGTGTGATCATGCTGATGGCAATCTGAAATCATACACACCTAAGTTATAGCACTTAACTGTCGGATGTGGTCTGCTGCTCTGTTTAAGCAACACAAACAGTTTCTGCAAACGACAGTCTGTAAAGTTCTGAGAATGCCAAATTTCTGAAAAACAGTTGAAACGCAATTCACTAATGATGACTGTGCACTTGCACAATTAAGCTTATTCCGAGACGTACAATATCTAATCTGATGCCTCTATTTGCTACACGGAAATGCACCAGTGTTCTTGCTAAAAGAATGCAAGCATCGCTGTGCTGATCTTCTTGTCCGTCATATCACACACACACACACACACACACACACACAGAACATCAATCTGGTTTCGATTTTCAGTAACTGTCACAAGCGTTGCTGTGGGGTGAGTCTTAGAGCTAAAATTACGACTTACTTACCTAAATCGGAAGCAAAACGTGTATAAATTAACCAGACATGCGGTTGTGTTGCGGTGTTTACATTTTCAGTCGTCTTGAAAACTGGAGATTATCGCCTGACGCGATCCAAATAAAGCTTGCGTGAGACTGTAAACGGGCAAGGCAACGCTCGAAGGTTGACGGAAGTGACCAAAGTCATCGAAGGGTATCAAGTCAACTCGGCCCATTTCAAACTCGGCCCACCAACTCGGCCGAAAGTGGTAGGTCTGCCCAGGGACTTACATAGAACTAGAGCTGTGAACCGGTTCAAAAATCCAAACTGGTTTTTTTTTTAACCGGTTTTTTAACTTCAAACCGGTTTTTTAAACCGGTGTTTTTTTCCGGTTCAGTCATCACCAAAAGGTGTATGAGGTCTGCAAAAATATTGGCGTTTTATGCGATGCATGTTCATATATATATATATATGTGTGTGTGTTCAAGTGCATCAGCGTTCTATCCGTATTAAGAGTTGTTTTCGGTTGTTTTCGGTCGTTTTCGGTTGTTTTCGGTAATTAGTAGGACCGATCAGGCTGCAGTAAACTGATTGCTAGTCGTCAAAAATAAATCCTGCAACAAACAAACACACAAAACGAACAAACAGACAAGAAAAAAGAGGAGGAGGAGGATGAGAAGAAGAAGAAGAAGAAGAACTTGTAAGAAGAAGAAGAAGAAGAGGACGAAGAAAGAAAGAAAGAAAGAAAGAAAGAAAGAAGGAAGGAAAGGAAGGAAGAAAGAAAGCAAATCTAAAGTTTTGACCACTTTGCTGTATTTTCTTGAACAAAAACTTCTCAAACACAACCTGACCATAATTCCCCCCAAAAATATAAACTTACTTCAGCCCATAATTAATATTTTAAGTCCTCTACTCTAGAGGGCTTGGGCCTAAATGTGAAATTAAAGTTTTTTTTCTAAAATAAAAGTTCTTAATTTCCTCACTAACATAGCATCCACTAGTAATACTTGAAACAAACGTGAAATAAAAATTTACATCAAAATAAAAGTTAGACAATAAAAGCCATATACAGCATCCACTAATCCTACTGAACGCGAAATAATTAAAAATTAAAAAAAAAAAAACCAGCAGAGGAACAGGACATATAGCTATTGCAACAAACTGAATAAAGCACACCCAGGGTATTCTTCACTGTTGGAGGCACAGCTGTTGATCAGAGAGCTAGCTTAACTACATATTCTTCTTCAACCAGCAGTTTCACATCAATGCGGAAGAAATGTCAACAACATTACCCCCCCCCCCCCCCCTTCTCCTCCCCCAACCCCAGCTTAGGTTACAGAGTAGGATACAGACGAGACTACAAGATCTGCAGATACGTTACAAGAATTCCAGCGGCCGCCAAGAAGAAATTAGAAGAAAAAAAGATGACTTAAGTAACTTTAGTACGTGTACTATGACCAAAACACCGGTTCGCGGCAACTCGAACCGGTTCGGTGAACCGGTTCAAATGGGAACCGGTTAACCGCGGCAGCGCTCTACATAGAACTATGTAAGTCCCTGGTCTGGCTAGACACAACACCAACTCGGCTCAGCTCTGCTACCGCGAAACACACACACAGTGACTGTGGTCTGGTTTTGGGGGTTCAACTGAGTCAAGTTTTTTTGTTTGTTTGTTTGTTTGTTTTTTGTATCACTGACTGGACTGAAAGTTGCCGGCTGCTGCACACAGTGAAATATGCCCCATCCCATATAGTTGTTTTTCTATAGAGACTGAAACAACATAAAAACACCGCCGAAGTCCGAACCTCGGAACGACCATAATCAACTTTGTCCAGACGAAGACAAAAAATGGCCTTTGTCCGAGCTGACTATGAGGTGGTCCGAGTCGTAGTAGGCCGAGTTGGCAACTTGCCAAGTTGACTGGCGACCCATTGAACTGTCGTCTGCTACACAACGAAATTAATACAATTACGAATCATGCTTGTCTCATGATTGAGGTTTTGATTGAAACCCCGAACCGATTATCCTCTTTTGATGGAGACGATTTACCTACCTGAAGATTAACAGTTTTATCACGCTTTCAAACATTTGATGTGCATGAAATAAATGATGATGTTCGCCAAGGGACATAAACAAAATCACTTCCGGTTTAAATCGGTCCCACGACTTGGTGGGACCGTGACTTCTAACTTCAGGATTCTTTTTTACCGTTTTTGATATAGTTCCCCCCTCCGCGTTGTCAGGTAGTTGACAGAGAATATGTCTTTTCCGTAATACCGCCATAAATTAAGGTTTGTTTTGCATCGACTGGTATTGTGCAGCATGCAAATGATGTGGGAGATTTTGTATGGTAATCATAAGAAAGCAAAAACCTTTTTGTGAATCGAAAATAGTGTATTAGCATCGAATCGATTATGACAAAAAGGGTTTTCGGAATTTATTTTGATTGAAATTATCCATGTACAACGTTTACAACTCCACTGCAATGAAATGAGGCAGAAATACATCATGTTTGTATTATTTGAATTTAACGGGTTTACTGTTCTTGTTGCAGTTTGGAGAAGAACGACGAAGAAGCACTACCCACCCCTCTGTTAGAATTTTAAGCCATGAATCTGCAGCAGCAGACCTGACACCTGCAGGAAAACAGGGTGAACCATGGGGGACTCACTGCCTGACATCAATGTTGATCAGCTGACAGACTCTGTCAACAATGCTGTCAACGCGGGTCTCCTGCCACCATTACCTCTTCTCCCCCCACCTCCACCTACATCACTGCTTCCACCACCACCACCACCTCCAGCGCCCATGTCATTCCCTGGTCCTGTCGCAGGACTGCCTCCTTTGCCTATCTACAATTCTCTGCCTCCATTCCCAGTTCCCATAGCTGTGCCAGGTAAGCTTTTGTAAAAGCAAGCATGGTTGATTGCTTTTTTGTGGCTTGTCATGAGTAAATGAGACAAGTCAGAGATCTTAAATTTTCAGCATTTGCCGTTTTCTTTAAAATCAAAATGTGCGTAGGTAGGTGGGTAGACTGTGTTTTGAGGTCTAACGTCATTTGTCCAAAGTGAGGTTGATGAATTTCAAAGATGCTGAGAGAAGCACGCACAAAGTTTAGCTCTGTTTGGGTTTGAACCCTCGATCTGCTGTTCTCAAGTCCAACACTCGTTAAGTTGAGCCACCTTAAAATGTGTATAATTTTACTATAAATATTAATTGTGTTTTAGAACACCTGGTAAACTGCATTTTTGATTTAACATCATTGTTTTTATGTTTCAGCATCAGACACTGGCTCAGATATAAATGCAGGTTCAGTGACTTCTCAAACCTCAGCTGCAGACACAGGTAACAGGGAATGTACCACCACCACAAACACCACTGCCACCACCACGACATCAACCTCCGCAACCACACCCACCACCACCACCACCGCCAGTGACGGCGGCAGTAATGAGCAGCCACCCCCACCTCAGCAGGCCACCCTTCCTGTGTCTTTGCCAGGCTATCCCCCCATGTTCATCACATTCTCTCTTCAGCCGCTGCCACTGTCTGACAGTGGTTCAGGTACTGTTTTTTTTCTGTGTATATCACTATCAGGCTGGGGAATTGTCAGTCATTTGGCAATTTTTAGTCAAATTTCCTATCCTTTCACTCAAACTTTCAGCCAAAAAATCTAAGTTTCAACCAGAGAACAGTAATGCATCATGATACATACATGTATGTAATGCCATGTGGGACAGTCTAACATCATTTTTGAAGACTTGCATGTCAGTACCAAGGCAGTATATTACTTTGGGGTGCAAGGAGAGGCTACTAGATGTCTTCAAATATGCTAAACTGTGTTTCCTGCAGTAGAGTGTTGCCCCCGTGGTCCCCTAGCAGGGCGCTGCCTCTGCACCCTGGCTTAGGTTTCAGTGTTTTTATTTCCTCAGAAATTCCCCAGCCTGGTATGTGTCTTGGTTTTTTTTTGGGGGGGGGTTTTGGTACTATATTTGAAGCGTATTATATATATATATATATCAGGGCTTTAAATTTTTCACGTTTTGGCGGATTTCCACGTATGGCTAAACATTTTCCTCTCCTCAGAAAGTGTGTTTCCTCCTCTGAAGCACTTTAAAATCATCTCAGAACACACCGAATTGCACAGAGTTTAGTCTAATTTAAAAAAAAAAAAAAAAAATTCTGGGGAGCATGCCCCTGGACATCCCCCAGCATAAATCAAATGCTTAGCAGATGCGCACTCATGGTTTAGCCACTTCGTCATTGTATGCTAATAGCTATAGATAAACTTTTCCTCCTTCTGGATCAGGCATGCACAGGCACACACACATAATTATATCTGGACCCGTATGTACTAGTCAAGGCTTTTAGCCCCGGGGTAGAGTCTAACCTCAAACAAAACTAGCTCTAGGGTTAAATTTTCTGTTGATTTTTTTTTTTTAAATTAGGAAGGAAGCAGGCACATTCCAGAAAGGTTCCTGAGCCGTTATAGAAGGCTGAAGGATTTTTTCTTCCGTTCTTTGCTTCCTTTTTTATTTAATTTTGCTTTGGGGTTTCTTTTGTCCTAGGTTGGGTTAGGTCCGTAGCCGTGGGTTAAATTAACCTCGACTTTTACATATGGGCCCAGACCAGTACCAGTGTCATGCTTTTGAAGCTATAGCTAGAAGAACACAGAGTTCAAGGCCGACTGAAGAGTATTAAATGGTGCTGTCTGTTGTACAGGTGGAAGCCAGGAGCAGACGCCATCATCATCAACATCAGCTTCCACTATGGGTCCGAGACTTCCACCGTTCCCTCCCCCATTCCCACTTCTCTTTCCCATGCTGCCTCCCCTGCAAGATGGACGCCCCTTGAGGCCACCGCTGCCGTGCCCGCACTCTTCGTGTGCTTCTTCCACTCCAAACAGTCTTCCTCCGCCCCCTGCATCATTCCCTCAGGGCATGCCCTTGCCTCCACTGCTGTTACAGCTACCATCTTCCCTCCCACTGCCCCCGCTTTTGCCCCCATCGCCGATGTCAGCACCCCAGAGTGGTCTCCCTCTTCCTCCGTTGCTGCCTCAGCCGCCATCGTCGGGTGTGATGGGTGGGTTGTCGCTGCCACCCCTTCTGCCACACCCACCAGGGTCACAGAGTGGTTTGCCGCCCCTTCTGCCCCACCCTCCCAACTCCGAAGCTCAGAGCAGTTTGCCTCTGCCACCTTTTCCCCCTCAGTCGTTCGCTGCCTTTGTCCAGAGTGGTCTCCCCATGACTTCATTGTCTCCCAGTAACCTCCCCTTGCCGCATCTCCTTCCCCCTGTGCCGCCTCTGTCAGATGGAAGTATTCCAATGCTACCCATTCCGCCTGGGATGACTATCGCTGTGCCTCAGAGTGATGGCCAGATGACGCTCACGTACAGCATTGCCCCAGCAACGTCCTCTCCGGCAGACAACCCTCCCATGTCTTCATACATCCCCGTGGCGTTCCCTCCTCTGCATACTCTCCAACCTGAGAAGGAAACCAGTGATACAGCAGGAGTCGCAGGCTCCAGTGGACCTCCGCACATCTTGCCCCCACTCCCCGCTCAGCTCTTCCCTCCCCTTCCCTTCATTCCTGGTGCCCCCCCTCCTCCAGGATTCTTCAGCCAGATGCCGACAGAGTCAGTGCGCACAGAGGTCGGCAAGACTCATCTAACCCCTGCCCCGGAGAGCAGAGAAAACCGGGGTCAAGAAGAACGTGTACAGCAGCAGGCTGTCCCTGCACCTCGGCCTGCTGACGTTTGTGACAAATGCCACAGGAGACAAGAAGAGGAAAGTATACCATCTTGTGGACCAGGTGTGCCTAGTGAAACAGATGAAGACTCGTCAGACACTCTGATTGCTCAGTCCAACAAAGGCAGCCCGTCAGAAAGCAGAGGGCAGGAGGGCCAGCTTCCTGGCCAGCAGGTTAGAAATGATGTTTGCAATGGGTGTTCTCTATCGGCTTCTGAAGCAGACAAGCGTGGAGAAGGTCAAGATGTCTGCAATTCCAACAGTATTGAAGTGCACTCAGCTTACACTGTGCTGTCTGATGCATCTTTGGTCACATCGCAGCGTTCCTCAGTCGCTTGCAGTGTGTCTTCTCAAGATGCCGGCTATCTCCACCTGCCTAACACAGCAAGCCACGTGGAAACAGCCTGCAGCTCCAGGGTAAGTTTCCACTCACAGTTTTCAGGAAACTGCCAGCCACTACTTGCACACCATGTCATTCATCCAGCTCCTGCTGACAAGGGTTCTGGACTGCATCCTCCGGAAAACGGGGTGCTAGACCACGTGCCAACCTTCCTACAGGGCTTTGGGAAGAATGACTCTGGCTCTCATTTGATGGAAAGCACCAGCGACATGCCACACCACCCAGGGTTATCGGGTGAGAGTGAAAATGATGGGCTCAGCCAGCAGTTGTTTTCCACCCCGTTTCAAACCACCTCAACGTCCACTCTGGAATGCTCTCAGACGCAGTACACGCCAGCAGCAGGTGGTGGGAGCCATGGGATCAGCAGCGCAGATCACACCGTCATGCGGTATTCAGACTCGGGTGAGAACTCTGTCCTTACTCAGCTGGCTGGACCAGGAGACGGGCGGACCCACGATTTGCCACAGCTGCAAGTTATGCACGGAGCTGGAGTGTCGGTCGATCCGTTTTCACTTCCGTCTCTTCCTGTCGATGAGCAGAACCACAGGCAGGATCTTTTGCCCCAAGACCTTCCGAACCTCCCCGACCTGCAAGAAGGGCATTGCTCGAACATGGCTGGGTTGACAGAGCAGCTTTCCTCATCATGCGAAGTGGAGAGACATGCTCTGCAAGGGGACAAACGCCACCACCAACCCTCTCCCTCTGATCCTGGCCAGTTCTCCTCCCTGCCTGATGAACACCATCCTGTTCTTGCTGAACTCCACCCGACTTTGACAACGCTCACTCACAGCAGTGCACACAGTGACCACCTGAACACGTCAGCTGCATCAGCCATGGACATCGACTGCTCTGCCCTGGGCTCAGGCGATCCAGCTTATCAGTTCCAGAGCAGCCTGGCAACAGAGTTTAATTTCACAGCACCCTGCACACCACAAGTGTCTATGGGGCAGGACCAGCAAGCTCTGTTGCCAGGGGTGGGCTACTCTCCACCGGGGCTGTCCAACCAAGGGCTGTCACCCAACTTGTTCGGTCAAGCAGAGCTGGAGTCGTCAGACCATGGAGTTATGGTGGACAAACACGGTCAGAATCTGGAGAGCATCAATGCACAGTCAGCAGGCGGCCTCGGGCTAACCAGTATGTCTGTTTCAGGTGGGTCTGGGCACTACTTATTTCTTCTTCTTTTTTAGTAACTTTGAACCTTCATTTTGAGGAGGGTATTTGTTGTTGTTGCTGTTTGTTTACTTAAAAAAAAAAAAGAAGAAGAAATGAAGGATTAATCTCCACATGTGTTTCTTTCTTTATGTATTTTCCTTCTTGCTTCTTGTTTTTTTTTTTTTTGGAGAAGGAGTAGACTCAATGCTCTTGCGCTGTAAACATTTAGCATTGTCATTCTGCCACCATTCTGTCCTAGGGTCTATTCACAACTGTGTTTGTTTCTTTCAGTTCTGGACATGCTTCTTAAGGAGGACCTGGCATTGGACAAGACGGCGAGCGGGACACAAAGATCACCAGACAAAGCTGGGGCAGGGGATGGGGGACTCTGTGCACTGGAGCCTCCACAGCCGCTGTGTGCTTTTACCGGACAATGTGTGTTTAAATGCAATATTTCAAGTCACCCTCATTGTAATGTGCTTCGGTGTAGCACAGAATCTTAGTTTGTGGCTCCCCATGCCTCAGTCATAAATTTGATTACTGGTTGGGAGGTGAGAGTTCTTCATGTTGAGGGTTTTTTTTGTGTGTCATCCCAGCTTTGATGCCACTCTTTTTAGTGGAAAAGGATTTAAAAGGGGCAGGATAGAAGCAGAAAGGAGTAAAATGCCACTTATGAAGCTGATAACTTTCTAGTGAAGTGGTGCTTTTTTTTTTGTTTTTTTTTTTGTTTTTGTTTAAAGTTTTCCTTTTTTGTGGACCTTGGTGCATTCTTTCTTTTGCACATGGCTCCTTTTTTGTACATCATTTTTTGCAACATGGGAATCCAAAACACTGTCAGATATAAGTACATTTTTCAGTAACTTTGTGCATTTTTTAAAATTTTTTTTTCAAAGTTCTAAAAAATATCCACTTAAGAATCTATTTTGCTTTCTGCAGTTTGTGTGGAGTGCAATAAGATGTACCAAGCAGCCTGTCAGCACCACAACACACAGTACCATCATATTGCGGACACGCCTATCCTCACGAAAGCTCGGGCGTCGCTCCCTGCCTGTCTTCGCCTGGGCCAGTCTAACGTTACTGGTCATTTCAATAACACCGGTCAGTCTGAAGAAACCTTGTACATGTATGTTTCATCCCATAGCACTCACAAATCAGTCTGAACTCATTGCTAGTGTCTTACATCTGCAAAGGGGCAGTCGGTGGTCTAGTGGTTAAGATACTTGTCACCATTGCCAGAGGTCAGGGGTTCAAGTCCCACTCGGGGCAAAGAATTTTACCTTCTCGTATGTGGCACCGTTCATTCAGGCCGATCATCGGGGGTTCTCTCCAGGTACTCTTGCTTCCTCCCCCTCTGCTTTGGAAATGTTTAGCCCATCAAACATAAATTTATGCCAACCGCCCCTATACTAATCATGAAATAGACTGTTTGAGCTTACAGACACTCTCACAAGGGCAACTGTTCCAAAACAGAAGCTGGCCTCTGAGTAGCCAAGTATTCGTGGAATATATACATGTGCGTTTAATGTGAAGCGTATGTGCAGTTGCCTTGTTTTCAGATTGAGCCAGCTCACTGCCACCAACCATAAGCGGGATTCACCTTGTCACTGTCACATTGCTTTATGCATTGCAGGTGTGTTTGCAAAGGAGAAAGTGGCAGCTAAGACAGAGTTTGGTCCTCTGCAGGGAAAAATGGAGCAACCTTCAGACAAGGTGGAGACCAGCAGTTTTACCAGATGGAAGGTGATTAATAACATCACTTGGGTATAAAGTTCTTATTGCTTTCAAATCTGTCATTTACTGTGACCGTCTCATGCTTTGTGTGATTTTACAAGGTGAAAATTATCTAGGGCGATGGCAGGTATAATTTTGTCATCATCAACAGTATAATGAAGAGGATGGGTGTTTGGGGGTTTAACGTCCTTTTCCACCACATAGGGTGATATCAAAGACGGGGCAACGATGAAAAAGCCAGCACAAATATTTGGCCCCAGCCGGAATCGAACTCACGACCCGAGCATTGGAAGTCCAACGCTTTACCATTCGACCACCCCGGCTCCCCGTATAATGAAGAGATTTCCATTTCAAAACACAGTAATCTCATGCTACCAAACGGTCAGTCTTTCAAGGTATAATCATTGGAGTGATATGAGCTCTTGGCTATTACATGCGAACTTGTTCAGTTTTTCAACTGCTTTTGAACGTACGTTGAGCTTGTGTCTTTATCAGAGTCTCGCGTGTCTTCAAATAGTCTCCATGGATTGCAGATATTCTACGAGGGGTCTGTCCGAGTTATCAACATCAGTGATGAGAATGAGTCCAACTGGCTGATGTTCCTAAAGCCAGCGAAGAATGCGGTGGAGCGTAACGTGATGGCGTTTCAGCGTGACCACAACATCTCTTACGTCACCTGCAAGGACATTGAACCTGAAACGGAACTGCTTTTCTGGTTTTCCTCAGAATACTGTAAAATGCTGGGTGAGTTAATACTTATTCTGAGCATCACATAATATGGCTTGAAACCTGTACAAATTGATTTTCTTTTGTATACAGTAATATTTCTTTGATGTCACACTAAGATCAGGCGACAGGGACATATTGTGTGCTGTGTATGTGTGTGTGTTATGTGAATATATACAGTCGAACCTGCCAAGGCGGTCACCTGTATAAGCTATGCCACTGTCTAACCTGGTCACCCCAGAGGATCCCCTGACATGCTAGCTGTTGACATGCCACCCTGGATAATCCGGCCACCTGTCTAAGGCGGTTGGTTTGGCCCCGTCCCTTGGGTGACCGCCTTACACAGGTTTGACTATATATATATATGTAAGTGCATACATACTCATGTATAACTCACTCATGTATAACTATATAGTGTATGCATACATGTTGAAAATGCGAAAAAGAGAATTTAAAAAAAAAATGGCTTGAAACTGTTTCTCACATTGGCACGTCTTTTTCAGCAAAATTGTTATTTCATGTCATTGTAGAATTTGTCTGTGTTTGGTTAGTTTTCAAACTTGAGAACAGCGTTGGTGTTAGTCCGTATGTCTGCAGAGTAGAGAGCACCGAGATAGGTCAGTCAGCACAGGAGAGAAAACAAGTGATTCACCAAACCAACCCTCTCAAGTGGTTTTAATTTAAACAGGTCACTCAGTTTTAATGGCATGCACAGACCTGCCTATCTCTATGATATTTCGATGGCCGCCAGGAAGTCTTGTCATCTGTTTGACACGTCCCCCAGCGCTCGGTACTCGCCACAACAAGGTTGTAACGTGTATTTCTTTTCCTCGGTTGTGTCAGGTCCGACAGGCAAAAGACTTACAGCAGCGTCAGAACACTGCCCCTACTGCCCAGTGTGCTCACGCGTCTTCTTCGACCGCAGACAGCTTCGTCAGCACACAATGCAGCAGCACAAGGACGCCGTCAAGCGCAAGTGGTACTGCACGGTCTGCTCAGCTGGCTTCTGTTCCACGGCCAAACTGAACGCGCATGTGTGCACACGCCACATGAACCTCAAGCCGCACACCTGTCAGATCTGTGGGAAGGGGTTCTCTTGCACCAGCAATCTGAAGAAACACAAGATGGTGCACACAGGTACAGACCCGTAGATCTCTAATATGCACCCGTTGGCCAGAATTAAAAAGTGGCAGGGTTTAGGATATTCTGACCAACCCGTGTGTGTGTGTGTGTGGGGGGGGTTGTTGTTGCTTTTTCAGGGTTCAGGGTCATTTGTTTGTTTTTTTGTTGTTGTTTTTTTATTTATTTCTTGTTTGTTTATTTGTTTGTTTTGGGTTTTGAGTTGTTTTTGTTTTGTTTTGTTTTGTTTTTTTGTTTGTTTTTTTTGTTTTTGTTTGTTTTTTGTTTGTTTGTTTGTTTGTTTTTTTTGGGGGGGGGGGTTGTGCCTGGGTAGTAGGGCAAACTGCATGGAACACAAGAACCAGCAAACAAAACCTGTCAGTGGGAGGGTGGAGGTAGTGTGCTTGTGAAGAAGTACTTCTTTAACTTGTAAAACTTGTATGTATTGTTTGTTCATTTCACAATTTTCTAATTGCAAGACTACACTGCGATATGCACACGTACGAACGAACGAACGAACACTTTTTATTGATAGGCCAGGAGCCCATACAATAGGGGTGATAACATACATACATACATACAGGTACAGACAGACAAATACATCTATACAAGTACCGGCAGACATACTGTGTACAACAGATATATATATATAAACTCCACAGACATCACTATGTGATAAGGTCAGGTGGACACTGACTGCCTTTTTTTGAAGGCCAGAAATAAGTACATTGCTAACTTTTTAACAGTTGTTTCATTTGTTGAGGCCATCAACAAAGCAAGACGGAAAGCGCTTGTATGTTTATAAAACTTTTGTTGTATAAAACGACAGCGAATCTCTGAGAGGCCGGGGCAACACAGAACAAAGTGTAGTTCATCATCAACATGCGCCTGACACAGCGGGCAAGCTTGGCTCTCAGTGCTTTTGTCTTTAAAGCGCAAACAATGAGTTTTCAAAGGTGAAACACCTAACCTGAATCTTACTAGGCAAGTACGAACGCTCTGATTCGATATCTGTGTAAAAAAAGGACTGATTGAAATAGATGATTTTATCGAATGAAAAAAAGCAAACCTCTCCTTTGTTGATATGGCGTGGTGCCATTCCTGCTGATAACAGTCTTTCAGTCTAGTTTTGAAAACCAAAAGGAAGTGATTGACATCGCCAACACCCTGATTTAGCCACACATGGCCAAAACCATATCGATACAGTAGAAAGCACACAGAAGAAGCCCAGGTGTTCTTGTTTTGGTTATGCATATTCAGCAGCATAGTGTAAGCTTTAGCAGGCAGTCTGTTGCAGGGCATGCTGAGCAAGCGCAACCAATACTTGATACACTTACAGTAAACATTAACAAACAAGGGGTACCTTCCACATTCTCCATAAACTAAGGTATTTGGTGTATGTATGTTCACGTTTAAGAATCTCTTCAGGGCAAATAAGTGGATGGCTTCAATAGACTTTAAGTTGGCTTCAATGCCCCACACTTCAGCTGCATAAGTCAGGATGGGTTGAATCTGCATGTCAAAAAGTTTAAAAAATATAGTTGGCGACTGCTCACCAATGGCCCACAACAGTCTTAAAATACCAAAAATACCTTTTTTTGCCCGTCTGGCCATGTCATTCATTGTGTGTGAAAAAGACAGGCGCGTTGACAAAATAACCCCCAAGTATTTATAACAGTTCACGATTGAGAGATTTTGACCACCATAAACCCATCTTTCCCGACTAGAAATAAGACCACCACTCCTGAAAATGATTACGTTTGATTTTTGTAAGTTAACTGTTAGACATAGGCGGTTGGCTGTGTTCCAAAGAATGTTCAACTGATTCTGTAAGCCATTTACAGAATCAGAAACCAGGGCTACGTCATCTGCAAATAGAAGTATCAATATTTCAATAACATCTGGAAAGAGTTGTACACCATGTTTGCCATGAACCATAATATCTTCTGCGAGCTCGTTGATAAGCAAAGAGAATAACACCGGACTGCAAATTTCGCCCTGCTTCACACCTCTGGGGCACATGAAGGCATCAGTTAGATCGCCCCCGACTCTCACTCTGGCTTTAACAACTTCGTACATGCTTTTGATTGCATTAAACATTTTACCCTTAAGTCCGTTTTTTTTCAGAACCATCCATAATTTGTCGTGCACTACAGAATCGAAAGCTTTTTTAAAATCAATAAAGGCAACGTATAGTTTTCTGTGTTTAGTGAGCTGTTTCTGGACTAAAGAAACAAGTGTGAAAATTTGGTCCACTGTGCTGTATTGTTTCCGAAACCCACCCTGTGCTTCATTAATGATATTGTTTTCTTCAACCCAGTTAGTAAGCCTTCTATTCAAAATGTAACTGTATAATTTGCTACTTATGTTTAAAAGTGAGATCCCCCTATAATTATCTGTACTATCTGGGTCACCCTTCTTGTACAGTGGAAGAATAAGAGATTCAGACCATGCGTTCGGGTAGACACCTGAAGAGAATAACACATTGAAAAATTTAACTAGAAACGGCACAATAGTTGATGAAGAATTCTTAAAAAATTCACTAATTAGCCCATCTGGTCCTGGAGCTTTACCATTTTTTAGTGCTCTAATTGCGTCACCAACTTCCTCGGGGGAAATATCAGATTCTAAGTCTTCATGATAACCATCATCATTAGCTACCGGTATGACGTCGTCTGCATTTTCATCAACAATGTTACAGTCTGACTGTTCTTCAACTGCACACGAGTTAAACTACTTCCTTGAAGTGGGTAAACCATTTATCTGCCGCTATTTTGTTTGGCAAAGAATTTTTTGATAAGAAAGACTTAATAGTAGACCAGAAAGTCTTAGAATCTGAACCAGCATCGTTAAGTGTGTTAAGAACATTGTTTTTAAAACTTGTTTTCTTACACTGTAACAGTTTTTTGTAGTCTTTCCTTTTTTGAATGTAGTGAAGTCTATCTTCCTCAGTGAGGCTTCGTCTAAAAGACCGTAACTTCTGATGAAGAAGTCTCCTGCCTTCCCTGCACTCGAGATCATACCACGACTGCAGCTTTTCTTTACCAATTGTATAAGTCTTTTGCATACACTGACCTGCAGTCAACAGGCAATCAGTGAATCTGCTGAGAGCTGCATTAACATCAATCTCAACAAGTTCAATAGCCTCTTTTAAAGTTTCTCTTACACCATCAGAACTAAGCATATCATGAAACAACCTTTCCTTATCTGGGTTCCAGACAAACTTTGTAAATTGGAAGGGTGTCGGTAAAGATCTGTTGGACAGATGACAAGTACTAGCCTGGAACAACAACAACTCCACCGGCAGGTGTTTGGATTCAGTTCTTTCTACAACGCTCATTGAATGGCACAACTTACTCAAGTCGTGTGACAATGACACTGCACCCAGTGGTAGATATATATGTGAAGTTACCATTCTCATCACCTGTTAACACACCATTTAAAATTGATAAACTGAACTGTTCACACACATTCAAAAGATACCTCCCAAAAGTATTGACAGTTTCATCCCGGGATGACCGCTTGTTGCTGGAATTATCCGCACCACAAGGACTGACACCCGAGTCATCAAGGAAGTCGTGGGGAATAAAGTCTTCACTTGGGGATTCTTTGCCAGTTCGCGAGTTCAGGTCTCCAAACACTAAAAATAAAGGCTCCCCAAACTGTTTGGTAAGGTCCATAAGACATTGTTCTAAGATACACACTCCGTTAACTAATTCCGTGTCTTTGTAGTATGAAGAACCTACCGGCGGTAAGTAAATACCCACTAATAAAACATCACTGTCTGTATGAAGGAAACAACTAGGAAGTTTTAGCACAACAATGTTGTCATACTCCATTTCAACTTGTACTACTACTATATGTGCACTAAATTCCTTCCTCACCAACAGCGCAATCCCACCAGAAAGGCGACCAGAATCAGCTAATTTTATGCCAGGCGAAACAAATACTTCGTGTAATGGAAAATTATGCACTGGAAAACCCGTAGCAAAAGTTTCAACAAGTAACGCAAAGTCGAATTCTGCAATGTAAGAACGCATTTCAGGTTCATATAACTGTGAAAGCCCTTCAATGTTGTACGTAAGAAAACTTACTCGCCTTTCCTGTGGGTTGCTTACGTCACGCCTTGAACTAACATCTTTGTGGTTCTTCTTGAATCGGACTGAGTGAGTGACACTGACAGTGGGATTATGGGCCGGGCCGTGTCCCTATTTCCAGTGGTTTGCGTCCAGACTGGCTCTCCCTCCGCGTAACGGGTGCTTGCGCGATACGGTGTTCCGCACATTATCACCAGACTTGAAACAATCGCGTTTGCACTTTCTCCACGCCACGTGCACTGTTGCTCTGTGACAGTACACGGCTGCGCGTGTTCGGGCCACTGCCGCCACCACGCCCGACACTGTCACGGGTCACGTGCTGAGACGAGGTAGACTGGGTCCCCGTGATTTCCGGAGAGGCACTGCGGTTGGCTGATTGCCGGGAATCCCGCGTGCGCTGATCGGTGACGTCACTGTCGCCCTCCGTACCCGCTGAGTGCAACGCCGTATTCCCTGCTCCGTGATTGGATAGATCCCTCGGGCTCCCCAGGACTTGTCTGCTGACGTCAGAGACTCCATCCTCCGTGCAGTGGGTACCCCCTTGACTCGCCATCTCCAGGTAGCTTTGTGTCGCCGCAGCCTCACGCTGAGTGACAGCAAGCATCGGGAAATGCAGAGTGGAGGCCGTATCCACCTCACCACTGTCTCCGCCGCACGCATCCCCCGTGTTGTCATGTGGTGTGTTGTCCGAGTCCTTGCGAATCGGTCCCGTCACAATAAGCTTGGTCCCCTTGAAGTGGGCGTAGAAACCCCGTTCACGGTGGTCTTTGATTATGCGCTGTTGCTGGCTGGTCAAATCGCCGGCCACTTTAACACCCTTTTCTCTCAGTTTGTTCCTTGCTTTGGCCAGTACTTCCATCTTATCAGACCACCGTGAAAACTTTGCAATCATTGGGCGGGGTTTAGTTGCACTCCCAGGCTGTTGAGGGCCGAGACGATGTGCACGAACAATGTCAGAGAGCGACCAGTCTTTGTCAGGAACTGCATTTTGTAAAGTTTCCACCACCTTCTGCGCACAAGCTTCAAAAGTCTCATTCGGTGATTCCTGTATCCCAAAGAATTTGAGATTATCTCTCCGAGAAAAAACCTCCAGGCGGTCTAGCTTGCCGTCAATGCGTTTCTCCAATTCGTCCAGTCTGGTTTCCATCTCTGACACTGCACCGGCCGCACTCTGGCATATATCTTGCATATCCTCGACGTCTTCCTCTATTTCTTTCTGCCGGGCTCGCACATCAGACACTTGCTGTCGTAAGTCCGACAAAGAGTTCTGCACACTTGACAGTTGGTTAGACAGCGAGTCGAAGTTGGACTGGATACTCTGCTGCATGGAACATAACATCTCCCTCACATCACTCTGGTCACTACACCTTCCCTCCTCATTCTCCGAGTTCACATTTGGTCCGGGGTTTAACTCGACATCCCCCGAACACAACAGCAAACTGACGACAATGCAAGCCAATAGAACACACTTGGCACGTGCTGACCTGGCTTTCACCTGGAGTCTCGACACTGACACTACACGTTCGTACATGAAGGCTTGGAATGTCCAGTAAAAACAGCCACATGCTGAACGAAACGTAATATTTTCCACAGGCATGGTCCACTGTTCCAAATGTCACAAACACATTCCTGTATGGACACTAATTAAGCTCCAGGATAGACAAAAGCCTCAATAATACGACAGAGCAAAATCGATCATATGCACACGTAGTGTAACTGTGACACACAAAATAATAATAATATGGGGCACCTACACACATTCACAGGCTCTATTGCGCTGTACATAATGTCAAAAATAAGGTACAGTGGATAACACACAGGCAGCATCAAGCACAATGATATACACTCACATACCTCTGAGTGAAAGTCACACACCAAGAAACAAGTGCAGAGTACTCATACTTACATACACACACACATAGGCAACACATACACACACGCTTGGATCAGACTAACTGTATGTTTTGAACTGGAAATCTCTGCCATGGGAAGTGCAAGCATTATTAGTTATATTATTACCGTGTCTGTGTCAATTTAACATCTTTTACTTCCTCACTGTTCCTCTGCATTTAAAATGATGCACAATATTTCTTCATAGGCCTGAGCAGTTAGTGCTTATGGTACTCATGTGTTTCTCCTACGGATATACCAGATGACATGATACTATAGGAGATTCCCCCCATACCCCCACGACTTCAGTCAGAAGCGTTAGCGCACTTGGCAACAAGAGTGACAACTCTCTAGTGCCTCTTTTGCCCCAGTGAGTAGCCTGGCACGTGACTCCCAAGTCACCTGACCCAACCCCCAATCGCCAGTTTCCCACCTGGCTTGCCTACAGGCAAGACGTACCCCCACACTCTGCTAGCGTGCCGGACTGTGAACTGCAATAAATGTGTGTGTGTGTCTGTGCTTATTGATTACTTGCCGGATAAATATTGATGAGTGTGTTATGAGTATGTCAGCTGGTCGCATCTGGACTGACAAGCAGTACTTCATGACATCTGTGAATTGATTGATTGAATGATTGTGTGTGTTTTTGTGTGTGTGCGCGCGCGCACGCACATGCGCTGAATTACAAAATGGACATTTTATTTTAGCACATTACTTGAATTACAACACAGACAACATTTTATTTTAACACGTCTGCCCAAAACACTAGACCTTAGTGCCTCAGTAAACACAAGGTTTTCGTGGCTCACCATGTGCTTTATATTGTCACTGCTTGCTTCAGCTCGGTGCCTGCAAATCGCAGCTGTTGCTTGGCATTTAAACAGACAGCATTCTTACCCATTAATGCACTCTGTTATATGCGTTAAAGGTGCATCTTCCAGTAATTCTATGCTCACAAATTACTCTGTGCTCTTTTTTTAGTAGTGTCTAACAACGAACCTCTTAGGTACCTGCACAGTGACAGCATCTCACAGCCTGACATAAAGTCAGCAAAAAGCTTCATGTGACATGTAATTCGAGGAGTCAGCTAGTAGTATGGGCAGTTGTTGAGCAAATTTGAATTACGCTCGCATAGCCTGCATTGGCTGTGTGTTGCACTCAGAGCTCCA